>VZRN01003861.1:1539640-1630553 GCA_013397935.1 Dasyornis broadbenti | reverse complement strand
TTTTTTTTTTTTTTTTTATCTCATGCTGCAGCCTTTCCCCTAATCGGGCAACAGATAAACAGTTTATACCCCAGTTCAAGCAGGAAGACACTTTGGAAGATGGGCTTTTCCAAACTACCTTGGGCAGTGGGAAAAGCACTCTGAGCCCAATGCCGCCATTCCCAGGAGACCTTCATTGTCATCACAGCCTGTTCCTCCAGAACCTTTCCACAGTGGTGGGATTTTTGGCCAGGTTCTCCAGCCCTTTTGTGGGGACATGTGCAATCCCAAAGACTCCCAGGAATATGAAGGGAGCTGTACTTTTAAGCTTCCTGGCTCCGCAGATTGGGCAGTACAGACTTCCTCTGCTAAAACACTAAAGAGGTGTTTAGAGGACTAGCAAAAATATCCAGGATCTCTGTTGTGGAAGATTAAAACTAGTCTGGATTAACAATTAAACACCTGGGCATTTTGCTGGAAGTACAAACAGGGCAAACTGAAATTTCATGTTGCTTTGAAGACAGGACACTTCTTTTGTGTATTATCTGAATGGGCAGAGTTCTGGAGATGGCACAGGCCAGCTCTGCTGACTGATGTCAGCAGGCAACAGAGAAAACATAGTGTCAGCTTTCTTCTCAAATCTGAATGGCTCAAACAGCTTCTCGCAAGATTTTCTCTAGTCTGACCCTCATCGTGTCTTCTAGGGCATCACAGCATTCTGTCTGTCTCCAAAATCCACTAGTCAGCACCAAACAACATTCATTACTTGTAGACTTTAGCAGAGGAGATTGGAATGATATAAAATCAAGCAGAGGATTGAAACGGACGACCTTTCCATTCTTACAAATAGCTGTACTAGAGATCCTATCTTCCTAATGTCTCTGATTTTGGACTACTCAAAAATAACAAATACCTGGTTGGAAAGGAAAGGTTTTTATTATGTTTTGCATGAACAATATTTTATGATGTATTGTGTTTTGGAAGAGTTATTGAACACAAAATTGAAAGATAAGTGCAAAAGTATCCATGTGTCTTTCTAGGAAATCTGAATTTATTATGGACAGAAAAAGCTTCACTTTCCTTTTCAACTTTAAATTAGAAACAAAGAGATAAAATATTTATTTCCGTTCTGAGTGTCTTTTTATTACGAATTTTTTCAAACAGCTAGTAGATACACTGCTAACAAAAAACAGATATATTTTTTCTATTCTGCAGGACCACTGGAAGTGCATTTTGTAAGTTTATGAGGAGGTTTTTTTCATATGTTTTGGGAATGAACATTAGTAACAGCACATTCTGGAAATCTAAAATTAAAAGCTTATTGTGCTTAAATGATTGGGGGGTTTTTAACTCCAATGATTATTTGACTGTTTTTCACTTCTTCATTGATAGGTTTTAAATGTGAAATTATTATGGCTACTTACACATATTCTAAGCCCTATTTAAGATTACTTTATGCATTCCACTATGCTTAATCTTGCACCAAGCTCTTTAATAAAAACATGCAGAAAACAAACTATGTACTTCTGCTCCATTGAGAACTAAAGAAGAAAATAATTTTAGAAAATTAAATGGTAACAATGAGGGTACCAGTATCTGCTGATGTTTTCTGGAGCAGGCCAGATGCTATTCCTTATACTTTTAAAAATTATAGAAAGACAAGTCAACATTCTACCTCCTACAGAATTAAAATTATTTGTTTGTGGGTTGTGCTGACCCTGGCTGAATGCCAGGTGCTCCGCAAAGCCACTTTGTTACTCCCATCCTTAGCTGGATAGGGAAGAGAAAATATATCAAAAGGCTTGTGGGTTGAGACAAAGACAGGGAGAGATAACTCAATGATTACTGTCACAGGCAAACCAGACTCAGCTTGCGCAAATTAGTTTAATTTTACTACTAATCAAAATGAGAGTAGGATAATGAGAAATAAAAACTAAATCTTAAAACAACTTTCCCCACACCTATTTTTTTCCCCTTCTTAAATCTGTTATCCCAGAGGCACTACCACTGTCACTGCCTGGCTTGTCCTTGGCCATCACTGGGTTCATCTTGGAGCTGGCTGGCATTGGCTCTGTCAGACATTGGAGAAGATTCTGGCAGCTTCCCACAGACGACACCCCTGTAGCTACACCCCACATCCCTCCTTTGTTATCTAGCTCAAGCTGTCTTCCCATAGTATCATGCCCTGTTACTTATTCACACAGACTCCTAAAAGGTGTTGGACCAGTCTAGTACAGAGTGGTTTTAAGCTAAAAGTGACTTTAAGCCCGCACAGAAAACCAACTTTAGCACATTTTATGTCGCTGATGTATTAGAAATCACTTTGTCCAAAAGTTTTAATGAATGTAAAAAGTCAAACTTCACCAAAACTGCTGATTCTGCAGCAGTGTACTAAGAGAAAATGCCAACACACTGTCAGAGTTGTCGCTTATCAGTGGATCTTTTATTCTGAATTCTTCTCTCTTCCCCTCTAGTAGAATACCAAGGAATTAAAACACCAGTGGCAGATTTTAATGGCGTAACAGAACAGTTACTGAAACATTTTTTGACAGAAAACAAACAACAGGGAAAAAAATAAACAAACCACCCAACCCACTCCTTACTTTCTCACTCAAAGGCCAAATAAGATTAAAAATCCAGATGAAATTCCGTGGAAAATGCTTAGCAACCAGTGAAACTGTATCTTGGAGGCAACGGGAAACAGTTGAAAAACAGAAAGACATTTGGGTGTCTGAAAAACCTCTCCCACAGCTCCTGCCAGTGCCTTCTTTCATTCCCTCTTCCTACCAGTCCTATGAAATGGCAGCTGCTTCTCTTCAATCAGCAGCTTTGGTTCAGATACAAACTTGCCTCTCTCAGAAGCCTGAGACAAATTTCCTTCTCAGTTTGCCTCCTCCTAAGCCCTGCAAAGAGGTGGTGATGCTTCATTTCTGCCAGTGGTACGTGGGGTTAGCACTCACCTGTTGCAGCAATGGAAAGCTAAGAGCTCTCTCTCACACCTGGTGATTCCCCTGGCAGCGCTCAATCGTGTGCATCCATCAAAAATAATGGAAATGCAAAGATCTACAGAGGGACAATGCATATCTACCAATTCCAGCCCCATGGGGATTCCCCTTGTGCCATCCTTGCTGCGCTGGATTCTCCCCAAGTCCTGTTTCAGTTTGCATCTGGAGGCACAGAAAGGAAATGTTTTCTGTGGGATGAGGAGCAGAGCTCCAGGGGAAAGTCAGACCAAAAGTCAGGCAAAGCCCATCTGGTCATTTTCTCTAACCAAAGTGATGATCACAAGTCCCTCTTCGGCTGCTCTTCCCCTTGGTCCTCCTGTACACCCACACATACACGCCTGCTCCCCCTGGCACTCATGACAACTCTCAGCAGGGTAATTCAGCTCACTGGGTTAGTTTTTGGCTGGGATTGTAAAACAAGAGTCATCCTGACTGAGAGACTGTCATCCTTGGCTCTGTGATCTGTTTAGTTTTTCTTTTAACCCCTGCTCTTCCCAGCATGGATAGCATTTGGACCCAGTTATAAAAATATAGTCCTAAAAACAGTGAGCACAGAAACACCTAAAAGTCAGGCATGAAGCTCAGAGAGTGCTTTTATCCCTCAACACATCCATAGGGAAAGGTGTGGGTGCACAGAAGAGCAGGCAGTGTTCCGAACTTAAGACAACTGAAAGTAAACATCAAGCAAGCAGTTTTTAAACCCTATTTTATGCTTTATCATTTCCCTGCAGTCCCAAGATCTGTACCTTAGATGGGAAAGCAGGATCCCTCACCTGAAAGGCTGCTGCTTAAAGATCTTAAGCCATCCCTGTTGGATACAGATAACTGACCTGCTGTTCCTTGGTGTGATGGCAAGAGGTGTTGGTTGCAGTACAAAAAGCAACAGTTGAGTAGGTTCAGAGATCCCTGGATTGTGAATCTTATCCAGTCCAGATAAGACTGTCAATCCAGACTGCCTCTAAAATGCAACTCAAGATTTTAATTGGTTGTTGTTGTAGAAGAGCTAATAATTTCAACCATTTTGCACACTTAAAGACTTAATAAAAAAATAATAGAACCATCTCTTGAAACTCATCACAAAACTGCAGCCAAAGATCTTGTACAAAGGAAGATAGATTGTTTGAAAATCACCAAAAAAAAAGGTTTCAGAGATGTGAATATATATTCACGTTAAAGGTACCCTTTGCTCTGGCATGCTTTTAATTTTTTTTTTTTTTAATTCCTTGAACACCTATTTTTTTATGCATGTCTTCTTTGAGTGACCACTCTCAGCTTGTTTATCATCTGTACAAAGTTTCAGATTGTTAAAAATCAATCTAGGCACCTACACTTTTTCCTTTGAATATTGCTATGGCCTTACTCATAGCCAAGAGTTCCTTACAAAGAAATCAAATATGAGTAATAGCAATACAGGTGTTCCTACAAAATACTCATACATTGTGTCAGTGGAAGAGGGGATTAAAAAAAAAAATCATATAAACATAGAATGGTTTGGGTTGGGAGGGATCTTAAAGATCACCTAAGTTCCAACTCCCCTGCCATGGGCAGGGACTTCTTCCACTAGATCAGGTTACTCTAAGCCCCATTTGACCTGGCCTTGAACACTTCCAGGGATGGGGCATCCACAGCTTTTCTGGACAACCTGTTCCAGTGCCCCACCACCCTTGAAGTAAAGAATTTCTTACTAATATCTAACCTAAACTCTCAGTTTGAAGCCATTCCCCACACTGTCCTATCACTGCACATCCTTGGAGTTCCTCTCCAGACTTCTTGTAGGCTTCCTAAAGGAACAGGTCACCCCAGAGCCTTCTCTTCTCCAGCCTGGACCACCTCAATTCTTTCAGGTTTTCCTTCTAGGAGAGGTACAACATCCCTCTGATCAACTTGGGATCCAGTCCTCCTCTGGACTCACTCCCAACATGTCCACATCTTTCTTAGGCTGACAGCCCCAGAGCTGGATGCGCTACTTCCAGGTGGAGTCTCACTAGAGCAAATAGAATCACCTCCCCCATCCTGCTGGCCAATGGATGGCCTTACATGGATGTGGGGTTTTGTTGTTGGGAAGTGATGAGTGGGAGGAGCAGAATAACTCCCAGCACTTGTTTGCTGCTTCCCACAGTAAAGATGCTAAGAGAAAAGGCATCTTCCTTTCACTGCTGATACACATGTGGCACCAAAATATGCAACACAAAAACAATGCCTGGACCTTTCACAGTAAGAAACTCCTCGGCATGCTTTGTCATTGCAGAGTTAAATCACTCATTTTAACTGACACTCATGAATTACTGCTTATTGAAAAAGCAACAGTAATCTAACCGGTATATATGTGCCCTCTCTTGACAGAAGCTTTTTACACATAAATTAAAATAAGGTTCAATATAATGGCAACAACATCATCCATTAAATGATATTTCAAAATGTTTCTCAGTTTCCTAGGAACACATTATTTGCTAATGAAGACAGGATATATAACGGCATTGGTTTCGTGTGTTAAAAGTGTGTTGTCTTTCAACAAACACTGAAATTAAAGATGTATTTAAATATACAATTTTTTTTTTTTTACACTGATGTTTGCAAAAGGTACTGTGAAAAGAAAACATCCCCTTGGGAGGAAACTTTTAATATAATTTGTGAAGTAATGAGATATTCTAGTTGTAAGTGCCATAAGAAAACATTGCATATGAATCACCATACAGCTCAAAATGGAATTTTGGTCACTAATGGCTGAGAATTCAACTCCAATTCTCTGTCTCTTTTTCACAGGTGCAGACATAGAAGATCCAGTACACACAACTGGAAATTATTTTAAGCAAACATGGGTATTTGGACAATATTTTTAAATACTGAGAAACAACTCACTGAGATGTTTTAGGGAGGAGATTTCACACTGGAATTGCAATAGTGTTTTTTTTTTTTTAAATACCCAAGATGGGCTGTTCAAAACTCATTAAAATCAATTCAACTCAATAAAGAGTCCTGTGCTTCTCCTTTTAAACACAGTTAAAACCATACAAAGCAGCACAAAATCACCTTTTATAGGTGTCTAAACTTGTTCTGGATCAGCAAATACAATGCTTACTACAAAAATTAATAAAAGCAGTTAATAAACCTTACAGAAAACAGTAGAGTCAAGCACATGCAAGCAATATGCTGAATAGCTGTTGATTTTCTGTGTGCTGAGTGACTTCAGATCTTGTCACCAGCACAGTCAATGGGGTACAAAATCCTATGGAATTTGGTCTGTGACACTGGCCAAACAAAACAACCATTGGATCCTGGAACACTGGACATGTCACGTGCTGTCATCATAGATCACGCTGCTGTTCTCACTCCCATGCCAGCAGAAAAGCCTGCTTTTTATATTAAATGCAGACTCTCACAAATCAGTTTTAATAAAAAATTACTTGTGTGCTACAGTATTTAAATCTCTAGCAATTACATTGATTAGCTCAAGATGGTCTCTTTCTTCATTCAGCTCTTAGGACCGGCTACCTAAAGGTTGGACAGAAAGCATATCACAAGCCATTTTATTCTGCATTTGTTTTGGTTCCCCCCTCTAACCTCATCACTTCAGTCACAAACAATGTATTGAGCAACTCCAAGAAACTTGTTGCCAAAGCAACACTTGCTGGTATTTACCTGGTATTTTCTGAACACTTGCTAAATGAACATATACTTGAAAGCTGCTGATAGGCCATGCCCAGCTTTCTCAGGATTTAAAGAGTCAATGTATTTTGCAGAATCACACCCTGTATATGCATTCATATGCGGTATCTACAGCCTATAACATAAACTGGGAGCAACTGTATACAAAAATGGTGTCCTCTTAAATCAGTCTATTTATTTCAGACCCCAATGTCAGAGCATCTAGACTGCTATTGTCAAAAGCACCTTTGACTTTTTAAAGGGACAGTGACTGTCATTTGAGTGGTTTACTCCTGATGATTTCTTAAAAAGATTGTAGTTTATTTTGCACAATTTGCAATTCCATAATAGGGCTACAGACACTGACAAAGCGAGAACACGGACTAACTGTATTTTTCTGTTCAATGCCTTGCTTTGTTCCCTTTTGGCAGAAGGAAGTGTTTTTGTTTCTTTGGGGTTTTTTGTCATTGCAATTACTGTGAATTGGAGCACAACTCCTCCTAACCTGACTTTGAGAACTGAACAGGTACAGTTCAGCATAATAAAACCTTCTACCCTTCCTGGGAACTGAAATACAGAAAATATGATGTGATACATGGACCAGTTGTTACTGAACACAATTTATTGATTGCTCTCCCCATAATAGAAGAGGTCTGTGGATGGATAGAATAAAGATCTCCTAGTACGGCTGCAAAAGACATATCAATATATAGGACCTCGATTTTCTCCTAATTAATATAAGCACAGACTGAATTGAGATCATAACATTTGCCATATTTCAAATTTAATTACGATTGTGAAATACCTGCCGAAAATACAAAATAAGTTTCAAATACATTAAAAGCAGACAGCCTTAACAGGTAAATGATTATTTATGCCAGTATTAACATTATTCTAGTGAAATTACTGGGGTTATTTTCCATTTAAATTTTCTATATTTAAGTTCAAACACAAGAAAATGGATTTTTTTCATTTGATACAGACTTGAAAGCACAGGGGTGTCAGGGAATCTACAATGAGACTTATTGGGCTATATTACTTTAAGATCTCTGTGAATTTTGCTATAACATAGGAGGCTCAGGCCCCAATAATAAAATACCAACGAGTAGTATAAAAAAGTCCATCTTCACTTGTAAAACAATGAAGTTATTTTCCTGAAATGCTCTATTTCACTTTAAAAATCACATTTCTCCTGTGGGTTAGGCTGTAAAAGATAGCATAAAAGAATGTGCCTGGCTTCTCTTTAACACAGAGAATCTTCCTGCCAAATTTTTCCCATTTTTCCCACTTCTTCTAATCTGAACTTATTATACTACTTTTCAAATTGTTGTCTGTTATTTAATTACAGCATAATTACAGCAACGTAGAATTTCCATTCCTGATAACAACAAGTCACTCATAAGGAGAAAAATATAGTCTAATTTTGGTTAGGTTTAATATATTGCCTAAAAATTTTCAACATTTACAGAAATAATTTTCTGAACTAATGAACAAAAGAGCATAGGCTGTAACACAAGGAGTTAAAGTTAGGGCAGCTTTACAGTGGAGGAACATTAAGTCCACCCACTATCCCTTGCCTCATTCCTTCCCAGCTCACCTGCCAGGGTGATACCTCTCTCTGTCAAACAGATCAGGCTGGGTCTTCCACTGGCTAGCATTGCCTCAAGCTCACAGATCTACGGCATGTAGTATTTTTTCTGCTCTCTGTGAGTACACTGATGGACATGCATTAATTACACTTCAACTGCTCATTATTTTTCACTCCTTTCTCCTGGTCTTGATATAAACACAGAAAATGAGCTCTTGCTGACAATTCTCATTTCTGTAAGGCAATCCTGAGCAGCCTCTTTACAGGATTTTAATTTCTTTTTGATTAAGCCTGTGTGGATTTAAACTCTTAATCAAAACTCCTGCCAACATTTTAAGTAAATTGCAAAGCCAATCAAGACTTGCTCATTTGCTTTCATTATGTTTTGCCTCATGTAAAGTTTCCACTTGGGGGAAATGCTGAAATGTTAAAATAGCAAATAAAGAAAGGAGAACTTGCCCTAGAAATACTACAGTACATAAACTCTACCAACATACATTATGCTCCTATCCCAACTCCAAGTAAAAAAATGTAAATCTCCCTCTTCAAGTCAAATGGCTTTCAAGCTCGCCCTGCATACTTGTCTAATTATTATACTTTCAATCCTCTGTCCTCCCTTTCTTCTTGCACAAGAAATATGAATTCCAGGGTAACACAACTAATTTCTGTTTATGTACAACTGCACAGAGGGATAAAAGAAAACTTCAAGTACAGCCTAGAATTAGGGTTATGTCATCTCTACTACCTGATGCAATGCAAAATCACCTAAATGGTACTGTAAGCCCAGTTAGCTCAAACGGCTGAAGTCTTGTGATTTTTGGACCTAAAAGTGTCTATTCCATTTGCAGGGTCACCAGTATACAGCTGGCAAACACCAAGCTCTATGGTTTCAATACTGATGGGGTAAGAGAGGTTATGTATATTCCATAGACATATATATTGTTTGAACAGGTGCAGATATTAACCACAAAGAAAGTTTCTCAATTTCATTCAAGACTGTGAGATTGGCATGTCATCAGTATGCTCCAAGGAGGCTTCTTCAGTCAGCTTTGAGAAGGTCCTGTACTGCAAAGCATCTAACTCAAATGATTAACAGATGATAACAAGATTAAAAAGGTCTCCTGTAGGTTGACAGGTAATACATTATATAAAGATCTTTTCATCACAGCACGGCAAATATGTGGAAAGTCAAAGTGAATGGAATATATTTATATTGTAGCCACTCTACTTTTTCCTATTTTCCATTCTAATCACCATATTTAATTGTTATTATATTACTAAGAAAGAAAGGAGAGAATTTTCTAAGCTATTTCAATGATATTTCATTCTTTTTTTTTTCTTGCTAAATAATCGTTACAGTTTTAAGATTTTAGGCAGAACACCATGAGGAATCTAAAATTAAAACTGTTATTAGAAGCAGTTGAAAGCAGGCAGTGAACTGAAGCTGTGCCTTGCAATCTTGGCTATTGTTGTATTATTGCAGAGTCCCATAGGCAGCGCTCACATGTACAGTACAGAGACTTCACATCCTGGCTCTTTTGATTCTTTTGTCTGCCCTCCAACCTGCGCAGCCAGGAACTTTCACTTGAGAAAGATTTATGAAGCCTCCGCTAACAGGGTCAGCCCTGTTATATCACCAGAGGGCTTCTTCTTAAAAATAATAACATCTATCCACAGCTCAGCAGGGCGGTCTCTCTTGGCACTTGTTTTCCCTGTTTGTCTTAACAACCAGCACACACAAAGCCCTCGGCTCTAGCGAGGACGGCCAGCAACTCCCATAGGCACGGTAGCCCCGTTTCCTGCTACCTACCAGGCCTGTGCCAGCTGAGATAACCCACACCTCCAAATACCACTGCAGGTTTATAAAGTCTTCACTCTTGTAGCTGGTGGGGTTATACCTTTACGTATTAGGAAAGTTTTGCAAATCTGCAAAATCTGTAAAAAGTTTGTAAGGTGGACTAATAAAAGGATTTTAGAGGCTCTGATTCTACTCAATTACAGTGCAAGACTCTTTATTCTTATGTGCCAGTCGCTAATATTTCATTATGTAGAGTGGTCACCCTGACTGAAAAGCTCCTGTCATTTCTAATAATAAGAGAGTTTTTTGCTACCATGTTAAAAGCTTCTTCCAAAGCTCTTATGCACTTTACAGTGCAAGTGGTTTGGCTATTCATTGCATATATCATTTGAAAGAGAGAAAAATGGCTTTTTTTTTTTTTCCACTGCAGCTATCAAATATTAAAAATAGGTAGGAAAAAATATTTTTACAGTCATTTTCTCCAAAGGAGTTCATGCTTTGAAGCTTGGGCAAATCCTCAGATAATCTGTCCTTCTCTGTATATTTCTTAGTAAAATAAAAAGTTGAACTTGTTCCCAATTCTCCCTTCCTGCTTAAGAAAATGCTCTTAAATTTATTTCGTTTATTAAGATTACATAAAGTGTTTCTTTCACAGTAAGCATTCCTAACAAGTTTAGTCCCCAGTGCTGGGAGGAGAAAGACTCTTTTCATGAATACTCAGCCAAGGGTTCCTGAGAGTTAATACTCCCACTCTTCTTCTTTGAGTGTCAAGGGATTTTTAACATCCGCAAAACAGACAGGAACTTGGGTTTCTGCCTTAGGAAAAGAATGGATTTTTTTCCACCACATAATAATCTGCTGTGCAATTACCAATAAGAAAGGAATATTCTCTACTATAAACTGAACAATGTACAAGACACATTTATTGGTCATTTACTGCAAAAGGCATAAGGAATTTAAATTAAGTTTCAAAGTGAGTATAGAAAGCAACAGCCTAAAGAAACTCTGAGCACTATTATACAGAGGAAATTATTTAAATGATAAATAGAAGTCCGTAATATGACAGAGTATTGAGACATCACAGACTAAACTGCTCACTTTTATAAAATACTGATGGCTAGTAGATTGTATTCACTGTATCAAGTGCCTGAACATCTAAGTATAACACGTTCACATAAAAGAAGTATTAGTTTCAAATCAGCTCTGTGTGGGAGCATTTCCTTTCACAAATCCAGCTGGAGGACAGGGTCTTTATTAAACTAAGGACTACTGCTTCCAAAGTTTAATAAGACAGAAGGAATGAAGATTTTGTCCCTGCCATGTCCATTTACTGTGTACAGAAACGGGGTTAACCTGTCTTAAATTAGAATGTGCTTTTTTTTTTTTTTTTTGCTAGTGGGAGTGTAGATCAGGGAAGCAAATTCTTCACATGATGGACAATTTTAACAGTAAGGAAAGAAGTCAAATTAACATTGACCCCACACAAAAGCTGTTATTTTGCTCAGAGGATATTAATGGTACTTTAATATTTCATAATAAACTCATCCTGAACACTGAGCAGTTGGAAAAGTCATTCAGAAATATCTGCACACGTTGTTATCAAGCAAGAACCTGGCAGATGTAAAAGAACCTTCATGCTGTACAAAACCATATTTTTCTCTCTTTTGACCCAATTTACACGCACAAAAAGTCTTTTATAAAATCACGAATTTTTGAATCAGCTTACCTTTACAAAGAGAAACTATTAGCAACGATGTAGCTGCCTCCATTAATTAACACCATTCCTAAAAACTTATTCATGATTCTGTGCAACATAAATTTTGGAGGTTGCTTTAAGGTATGTTCTCCTAATCCATAGTCAAACTTTTCCATAGGCAGTGAAACAGCAGCCAGCACAGGATGCTTTCAGAGGGGGCATACATTACTGCGTAAAGCAATGTAAGTCACCAAGTGTGAAGACTTTCCCAGGTGACCACAGGTTGTGTAGAATTAACCAAGCTAACTGGAAATTAGCACTTTTGCATACTGCAAACCAAGACAGCAAAATTGAACACAAACTAATCCTGTTTTGTCAGAGGCTTAGAGCTTGCAATAAGCTCTTTTTCCATGGCTATCAGAAACAAACTAGCTAGATAAAGGATGTCTCCACAAGCAGCAGACAATTCCACAAGAGCAATTACAACAGAACACAGTTATTCTGTAAGAGATAATGTTCTTCAGACCCTCAATGGAAAAAGTACTCTTTAGGTTCTTCCCTTTGGATACGAGCAATCACTACCATTCTCCCTTAAATGTAAACTTTTTAAAAAAATAGCAGATAATTGATGCTCAGGTCAAACATGGATCTATAAATATTCTTTTAATTCTCATGCTGACTCAAGATCACAAGATTGGGATCAATCCAGTGAATTAGAAAATGTCATCATGTTCTGACTTATCTCAGTGTACTGATTTGTCTCATCTTACAAGTTATCCCACTAAAAAGTAGAGCCTAGTGATTCACAAGTCCATGACTTCCAAGATACAACCTGAACATGTGGCAGACAATCCACTTTGGGCTGGCAAATGGAAAGTTCTGTTTATGGTTTAAGAGATCTTCCTACTGAGGATACCACCAATATAATTTTTTTTAAAAATCTAAAAATTATTGTTTCAAAATTAACTAAAAATATATTGAATGTGGCATTAAAAACTATAGCAAGAATGTTACATACAAAAGCTTTTAGGCATTTTTATGGCTATATTTTCATATGTGCAACTCAATAAAATATAGTAAAATATAGTAGCAGCTGAGGTCAATATATACTTAGAAAATCACAGGGATGCTCTCACTTTCTAAGGACATCAACTATCAGAAGCTGTTTGCCATTCAACGGTTGTATGACTCAACTTTAAAGATGTATTTTTAATAAACAATATATTTTGTGACCCTAGAGGCCTCACCCTTCACGGTGTCTAAAGGTTTTCACTTGTCTCAAGTAAACATTTTATAATAGAAATTATTCCATATATTTATAACGTTACAAGCATATAAAAATAGCCATCTATTAAATGTGCACAGGTTCAAAAACATTTTTTCCTGCAAAGATGACTTTTCCATACTTCCTCCACCATGGCTGGATGTAAAGTACATTACAAGTCACAGGGCAGTGAGGGAAAGGCCCTCCCTCCTAAGCCAGCAGGGAAGTGCTAGAGTCTCAGCACATCCCCAATAACATTTCCGTTGACCTTTTCCACACCTAAACGAGGTTCCAACTCAAACGACACCCTAATTTCTCAAGCAACAGCAGCAAGCCTCCTCAGTCCTTACTTTGCAACAGTTCACAGTCTCTTGTCCAAAGAAGTTACGCAAACTAGAAACACCTTCCTGAGAAATTGAGCCTTTCTTTGCCATCCCTTTATTTTCTCCACCACAAGGTCAGCTACAGTTGTACTTTTTCCTCAGGTCACCTAATTTTCAGATTTCCAAAGTGGCTGGAACTCTGAACAATGGAAAGGTTTTTCACTTGATCCATAGAACTAGTGGAGAGTTATGCCACTGTGGTAGAAATGTAACCAGCTCTCAGATATTAATTGCAATCCTTGCCAAAACACACACACACATATATACTCAGCCAAAACAGATACAGTTAAATATCAGCTTTCTGTAGCACCTCCTCTCAAAATGATACTATTTCCATAGGCTTATATACCTGGATAATTAATTTTGATATCTCAAATTTAAAAATCTTGGATTTGGTACTTGTGATAGAATGGTTACTTACTTTTTAAAAATTAATATATGATTGAATATTAAATACATTCTGCTAAACCAATTTTGAATTCTACACATGTTCTAAAGTGTCAGTGCCATCATCATATCCAAGACACTGAAAAACAACCATTCGCTGCAGTAGTTACTCCCTGTGCTGTGCTATGGAATTAATAATTCCAGCAACCAAATGATGAGTTACTTCTGAGACAATAATTATATTTATGGTTCTTATGTTACCTATATTCAATAAGGAAGTGTAAAGTGAATTACCCAGTCCTTCATTTCTTCAGCTTCTTAAAGATGAAAAATAATCTTCTTTTGTGCACCCTGTATGGAATTTATACCATTGGAAATCATGCTGTACAAAACCTGACATCGCTTCAGTCAACTAGAAAATTAAAGATTCACTTTTTAAATTAAAACACTGAAAAACTTCTCAGCTGAAACCCTTGTACTCCTAAAAACAATTAATCTCATTTCATGAAAAAAAAAAAAAATGTTTTCTATTGCCAGGACTGTCTCATCTAATTGGAAATCTGAAATTTTAAGAAAAGTTTGGTACTTCCATCCATCATATTTCCATAATGTAAATGAGGAACAGACTTCCTTTAGAAGTCATCTTTGCATTTTTACCAGATACTCTGGAAAAAAATTAAATCACAACAGTAAAAGACTTATGGACTATCTTTTCTCAGAACTTTAAAGCAAATACATTAACATGTAATAACATAATAGTGTTAACTTTGTTGCAGGTTTGTATCCAAAATTTCCCAGCAACATAAATCCTTTAAAAATTATCTAAAACCATAAACTAATATTTCATTTTCTTTCATATCTAGTAAAAATATAAGCTTTTAAACATAGACATCTTCTCCGAAAGCAGCTTTCACTTTTTAAGACTTAATAATCTTTAGGGGAAAAAATACAAGAACATGGAGGGCATTTTGAATCCAAAAATTTTACCCATTTCCCTGCTAACTCCCATCCTAGTCACAGTGGCAGTCTTGCAACTTAAAGTAGCAGTGAAGTTGTAACTCTTGTCTTATATGTTACACCTGGACATTTCCTGAAGCAATTTAGTTTTTAAATTTATTATGTACAATAATATTCATTGAAAAGGGTTCTCCTCATTGATCTCTCACCTTCAATTTTTAAATATTCCTTCTTCTTATTGGGCTTTATAAAAGTGTTTTGCTGTATTTTGATAGTCATGCATTTGGTACCAACACTGCAGGTAGGAGCACCAATCTGAGGAAAGACAGGTTTTTAAAAGAAACCTGAGACTTTCCTTCCATCTTATATACAATTACACAGCCATAATATCTTTTTTTTTTTTTTAAGTTCTTAATCCAGATATAATTTCATGAGTCTTCTCCTAATATACAGTGAATCACCCTGTTCAATACCCAATGATTTAGTGATATTATAGCTCACATACACACCAAATCAAACATGGCCAGGTCAGCTGTAGAACTGTCAACACAACATGCTTTGAAAGTATAGCCCTCACATTACCGTTGTTATGAAATTTTACTATCCCTGTAGCACCACTAGATTTATTTGGCACTTGCAGTCATGACTTGTTCTTCCAGAGGAATTCCTCTATAATTGAGCATTAGTTATTGTACCATTAAAATACAGCGTTTCCGTAAATTTTAAACAGATAACAGCACTTTCTAGCAAGTGTTTTTTTAGATACAAGTTTATTACCTAGTTACAGGGAGGAAAAAAAAATTGGCTAAAAAAGTTTTTCCTTTTCTAGTTAAAATAAATGAGGTTAACAGAAAACATCCTGCCATTGCTCCCAAAGGAATATTCCCCAACTACAAAATAAGTGTGGACCATTTCTGTAAATGTAAATATTTTAAAACCTAATTTAATAATAAACAGTTACACAACGTACATTTTCTAACGTGATCTTTTGTATATTTATACTATAAGCAGTGATACTTTATAAGTATTTTTATCTATTTCTTTCATTTGTGGGTTTGAGTTCAACCTTATTAACAATGGCAAAGGTCCAATGACCTGGTAGAAATATGCAGTGGGCACAGATTACTTCAGCTCCAGGGCTTACTCGTATTTCAGACGAGGAGTGGGCCTGTGCAGTTGAACTATTATTTTTCCACAAAAATGCCAAGAGACCGGGATGAATAGGCTCCTTTCATTATTCTCTGAAGGAAGAGGAAGACTAAAAGGTTCATGGTGAATTGTGTCCTTGCATAAACGTCAGGACAAAGTAAGGCTCCCTGTAAAAACATTTTCTTTTACAGTCCTGGCCAGTACTTGCCTAAGAAATTCTGCAGAATTAAGCTCATGATGTCAGACATACTTTAGTGAGTATGAAGGATCAACATTTTGTATTTCTCTGCTGGTCTGCTCACCACTATGGGAACCAAAAAAGGGAGCAGTAACCTTTTGGTTACTTTAATCTCTTCTTAAAGCAAGGTACAGAACTGTCACAACTCAGACCTTGAGTTCAGGATGCTAATTGATCAGAAAGACTGGCCCTTAGGCAGGTAATGTAAATACTACTGTTTACTGAAATCTTATTTCCAACCAAATATACATGCCAAAAGCAGAACAAATCCCTCAAGATCATTAACAGGATTTACTGGGATTTTACTCTGTCGACTAAGTTAGTCAATGTGGTAAAATTAGGTGTAGAATTAATAATTTTACTTAGCATCACAAATAATATTCTTGTTTATATTAATATATATGTATATATGACGTGTCAGATTACAGTACTATAAGTATTTTACACTAAACTGTAATCAGTATTACATCATGCTCTTTTTTACAAAATAACATTTAATGTGTATCATTTTGTAAATGTAGTGCATTACCCTTGTGGATTATACAGAAATTATGGAGCTATTCTCAGTTATGGATAGAACAGAAATTTAGAAGAAAAAAAATAATTTTTACTTTAAAATAAATACCAGTCTCAAAATAGCTAACAACTGTAACCTGTTTCAAAGTTTAACACAGTAGGCAATGATTTAAATTTCAAATCCTTAGAAGTATTGCAAACACAATTTTATAAATAATAAGTAAACGAAATAATCAAAGGTGAATTGCCTGGAGAATAACATCAGGCTTACAATTAAAGTTGCTGTGGTTCAAGTATGGGAATCAATAGCATACAGCAGGACTACACTCAGGCTCATTTGACTGTGCTAATATTCTGCATTCAAAGCTGCAGTCAATACAGCATCCACCTGAGTCAAGCTTAGGGCATGCAACACTTTGGTTTCAATTAGCATTCCAAAGCTCTCTTTGGAACAAATCACACATACAGTGGATTTCTTCCTGAACTAGGTATCATTCCCTGCATTTGGATTTTAATTGTCAATACTCAGTAGCTAATCCTGTTTTCTATTTCTTCTGGCACAATTTATTTCTGGTATTACCTCTGCTGTGCTACTTCTGAACCACATGGCAAACACTTTCAGCAATGATATAGGTTATATGAACAATTTCTACTAAAGTTAGCAGGGGTCCACCAACCTTTTGAAAATTAGGGATAATTTTCACTCTTGAGCCAGTATCTGCCACACTGAACTTTCCTATGGCAGTGTCTGACATAACATAGACATAACATGCACTTTTGGGGTTCTTTTTTTCTAAAATAAAACAGTTTTACCAAGTCATTTTCAATTGGACTTTACTTTGGATATACTGCCATCAAATTAGTCCTGAAATCCTAATAGGGATTGGGCTGATGTTTGGATGTCACGTTAAGGAAATCTGTGTTGCAAGAAGGAAATTTAACAGCTGCTTCTGGAGGAAGCATCTTTATCACTGAGTCAGAAAGGAACCAACTGCTTAGCATAATTTTAAAGGCAGCTCCTCTGTCACAGGCATCATCACTCAGTTGATGTGTAAAAACCATTTATAAATATTAGCAATCATCTGGCATTTTTCGAAAGAACAGGAAAGTTAATCCTGTTTCCTGACTGAGTTCTGCATTGCATAATTACATTCTGACTACCTAAGTTCCCCTGCAATTTCAGTTAATTACAGTATTATTCTTACTTCCTGTGCTAAAGTTATTTGTGTAGTAACCATATCCTACTAGAGTGGAAGATGAAGTAAGCTCTGTGAATTATTTTGACTAATATGTTAAATGTTGTGCTATCACCTCACACAAAACCCCACTACATATTGGATATTATTCCCAACTACAAAAATGCGTGAAACTTTTCATCAATTATATTAATGCTCAGTAGCCCATCTCTCCAGGGATGCTTGTGTTACTTGACTAATAGATATAAATCTGTATGTAACTAAAAAATATTAGTTCAGACTTTTATTGAACATAAGCAAATGAAAAATATTAGATGTCTCCAAATAAGTAAAAAGTATTATATATTATACAAGAATAATATACATAGTATACATAAAAGTACAGTCTTGTAGCACTTGCCATTGCCTTTTCATTTACAGCAGTGTGGAGGGCAATTTTACCCAACTCATCCACTAAAATCTACTATCACTAGTTCTGAACATTGGAAAATCATTACATTTTCTTGACAGTCATAAACTTTAGAAGCATAACTATTTGGGAAGCAACTAGAGTATTCTCATCAGACCAAACAGGGCTGCCCAACTTCACAGCAAAAGTGTATCTCAGCTGTATAAAACACACCCTGGGATTTCTTAGTGTCTAAAATAACAAGAGGACTTTCCTTCATTTTTGGTGCAAACTCTAATTTTATGATTAACAGCAAGCCTTCTAACTGCTTCTACAGGATAGGGGTTTATCCCTTGACTTTGCCATGCAGTAGCCATAAATCAATACACCATAATTTCCTCACACCTCCTAAACTCATCCTGACTGCATACATTCCTCTGTACTGCCTCAATGCCTACTGCTTTCTGTCACATCCTTCCATTCCATCCAGCAGTGCTTCCATATCCCGCTTACACAGACAGATGTATAGCATTTTCCCATCTGAACGTACCCCACTTTGCCTGTCCCAGCCTTCTTCTAATTGTTGTGATATCTAAAATTTCTTAGTGCTTCAACTGTTGTAGTCTAGACCCTTTCCACTACTACAAAAATTATTTCACTCAAAGAAGCAGAAGAAAACCCCAAAGTGTATCCTATAGGTATAAAAATCAAAGCCAACGAAAAATATTCTCAGAATTATTTGAAAGACAACACCACAAAAAAAAGTTCTTGAGAGAGTGGATGGTATTGCAAGACCTGGCAACACATGAAGATAAAACCACCATGATGTGCTTGAAAAACTACTGGTTTGACTAGCAAATCTGAACGACAGATTGTCAGTCTGTCCTCGTATCCCCTCACCTGCAAAAGGAAACCACAGCTGCAAATGAGTGGCAGAGTCCAGAGCCCCTGCCTCCCCTGCTGCAGTGATGGGCTGGGGTAAATTCCAAGTGCCACCTGGTTACTCAGCCTTTAGCTGAAGGAGTTTTTCCCAGAAGCTAGAAATTTGGTCTCTTTTCATGGGGAGCAGCAGCTATCCTAGGAGCAAGGCTGAATTCCCAGGACCAGATTTATACTGCTTCTATAGTCACTTTTTCTTCCTGGTCACTCTCCATCTCTCTTTCTTGTTCTCTCTTCTGCACATCTCCCCTTCCCTCTTTGTATGCAAAGATTCTGCAAGAATTGCATCTGGTGATACTTCCACACTCTCTTTGCACCTTTTAACACCTTACCTCATCCTGGGCACATAACACTTTCCAGCAATGTTTTGAGCATTACACAGAAATGGAGACAAGCTATTTCTACATCTTTGCAATAGCCAATCTTCAGGTCATGCTTCAGAGCCTACTTGTTCTCATATATGACTGAGAAGAAATTAGTAAGTCATTGAAGAAATTTGGTGTTGGAAAGCCCGTGTATTTGAAACAAGTATTTCTGAAAGCTTGCTCTTTTTTCTAAGGAGGAAAAGGCTGGGATCCTGTCATTTTATGGCTATTATATTTTCTAATGTTTATACACTGGCAGAATGGGAAGACAAAAATAAGTCTACATAAGCACATAAATAAAAACCCTCTCAGACACTTGCACTTAAAATTATAGGCAATGCCAGTTAAAGGAATTTGCAGTGCTGGAACATGTAACATGTTGCAACACTGCCTGCCCAGGAGAAGGATAACCCTGTTTAAAAGTTGGGTTTGTTTGGTTTTTGGTTTTTGGGTTTTTTTTAAATTTTCACTCTTGACACGCTTGTTTTGGAGCTCCAAAACAAAGGAGTGGGGAGTTCACATAAATGAGTTCATCACCTCCCATGCACTGAAGCCGTCTCCAGCCCTCAGGAGATCTTTAGCCCAAGGAGAAATATCTGGCCAGCATATTTTACGTGCTGGAAAGGGCCTCCTCTGCCTCCTGCTAGTATGGTGGCAAGACCCTCTTATTCCTCATCAGCAGAGGAAAATCCCTTCCACATTAAGTACAATTATAGGTGAAAATTGGCTGCCAATTTTTGAAAATCTGTCACTTTAAGTTTTAAGGGAGCTGGTTTCCTTTTCAATTTTAAATATATCTCACCCATATGGGAATAATACATAATCAAATCCAATATTTTTCCTTCAGCCTAGCAGCTAAGTTATTTACTTGACTTTAACAAGATTTTTCTTTCCTCTTCCCAAGTTTGAAAGCAAGCACAAGCTGAGATGGGCTGTGCTGCTGTATAAGCAGGCAGCCGCTTCCAACTATTTATTTGAAAAGAAGCAGATCTGTATGTTAGATGGCAAGGGAGAGACTTAGTGTGGGCGGGGAAAGAGGGGAAAAAGTCAAGCTTTAAATTTTTTATTGTCATAAATAATCAGTTTGAAACATGGAAATAAAAAATAGGAAACTTTCAGCAACTCGACGTACCTTTATCCTACTGCTGGAAAATTCAGGGAGCTCCATAAGCAGTATCTCCCCTGAACTAAAAACAATGCACAAAGGGTGCGAAGTTAGCCATGCAGACATAATGGCCATTAAAAAAATCCCACTTGCATGCTGTGTAAATCTGCATGTTCAACCTACATCCGTTCTTAAGACACTATATTGAAGGCAAAACAAAGTTTTACTTTAACCTCTGTTTTTCCCCCACAAACTGTAGAAATACAAATATAGCATGTTTACTGTTTACAACTTCCTTCTCATAAGACACAGGTAGAGAATTCATGCTTTCCAAAATGTAACCTTACACATCTGGCTAGCAAACATCTGGATATTTATCTTCACTCATCATTTCCTTCAGTAAGTCCAAAAACTGTCAGTTATTTCAGCTGAGATTCAGCCCAAGGGAGTACAAAAAAAAAAGTTACATCCTTCTTTTGTCCAGGTTTTATAAACTGCTTTTTACCTCTTTCCCTGGGATATCAGTAAGCATAAAAATAAGCAGTCTGGATTCCTTCGAATGTGGTTTTTATTCTGTGCCTATATATTTCTGTAGTCACAGGGAGCATACATATGCAGTTCAAATAATAACACAGTCATATCTGCAATGCATGCAAAACGTCCTGCACCTTTAAACAGACTATCTATATATATATACATACTACACACTTCCAGAAGAAACCACTCAATTCACAAGTAGAATACAGACTGATTTGTGAATAAACTACATAGCAAAACTTATGCCAATTAAAATTCAGATAGACAAAAATCAGGAAATGTATGATTCACTAAAAAACCCCTTCACTTGCAGAATTATTGAAATGGCAGCACTGCCTTTGGACTGAAGGTACCACACTGAAGAACTCATCTGAGTTTGTCCCTTGCTCTGCCACTGTGCTAGGAAAGTCTAATCATCTGCTTGTGCTATCCTTCCCCTGTCTTACAGAAGGGAACAATGAAATTCATCTCCATTGCAAAACACTTTGCAGTTCTAACTATGAAAAAAATGCACCCTAAGAGACTCAATTATCATCAGCAAAGATACATATGGAGCAAAGGAAAATGTGAATAATTTCTGAATCTGAGTTTGTTTATTCTTACTGTTCAGTAATTCAGAGGAGATACTGATATATTTAAAGTTTCCAGATCTCTGTCCTCACATTCAATCTGAAATTGCGTAGCAAAAAAATTTCAGACATGAAATGAAAAATTCAAATTATGTGAAGAGGTTTTTTTGAAGCTTTTTGTTTAGCTGAAGTTGCATGTACTTCTTCCTAATAATTTCTCTGAACCAGCTTCATGCTTTCCAACTTAACTGTGCTTGGTGAAGCAGAAGTGTTTTCAGAAGATGGATAAAATTTAATAACCATACCCATATTTAAAGACAAAAGAGCAAAAATTAATACTATGGTTTATTAAAATTCTATCATTTAGTATGAATTTATTTCATATGTGTACTGTGAGCACTTTGCACACTGTCATTTGTCCCATAGGAATGATGTACAGTGTTCATGACTGAGACTCATTTTAACCATATGGTCCAAGTGAATCTGCTAACAATATAACAAGCTTACATATTTAACTCTGCATTTCTCCATAATGTTTTTAGATTTATTTTTCAACTTTAAATCAACCAAAAAAATCTATGTTGAGGTACCAAAACAACATTTATAATAATAAAAAAAAAGTTAGCACAAGTGGATAAGAGACATCAGAAGAGCAAAGCTTGAAACAGTAGGAAAGACTGGAGTGTTGGTTATGACAGGTTCCCTCATTTCTGCCTCACATCAATTCTAGTCAAAAAAACAACTCAGGAAGAGTTCCTCTTTTTTCTGTTTTTTGGGGTTATCTTACTCTCCAGTCAGAGGTACATTAAATTAAAAGTTTGGGGTGAAAACCTCATTTTATTTTTATTTCTGTAACACAGTATAGGTTGCCACATTTTAAAAAATATAAGATTTTATTTTTATAAATAATTTTAGGATCTCAGTATCCATGTGTGTTAATAGTAACTAAAATTTAAAAGAAAATAAAATATAAAACTATGTAAAATATATGATACACATATAAAGCATATACTTTCCTTACACCACTGTGCTATGAAAGCAATAAAATCCTACCTTTTTGTCTCAATTTAATAGGCCATTTTCCAGGTCATGGCAGCCATGAACATGACATCATTGATGCCCAAAATGATTCCTTGGGAAACCATGTCACATGCTGTAATGTTATTATTGGCTGAGAGTCTGCACTTCCCTTTCCTTACTTAGCAATAGCTTTGCCCCTCTTGAACTTAAAAAAATAAAATGGCAAGGTATGCTTAGAATGACGGCGATATTTACAATATATGTTCACTAAATTGAAAGGAATTATTCTAATTTTATTAAAGTTAAAAGTAGCATGGGAAAATCTCACCTGTGTTTTACAGGGTCACATGTCCAGGTTGTGCTGCACTGTCTGAAGCAATTACCACACCATTTTACTGCCAGTCTGTGTAACGTCCTCATCAGAAAGGCTGAATCCAGTCACAGTTTTTCAGACGGAAAGTTTTTCAGAAGGAAAGTTTTTAAGGGTTTTTGGAAAATTAATAATTACATAGAATCAGGAATCCTCCTCCTGGACCCTACAAAATCTTGCAGTTCCTCATGCATACATATCAATACAAATTGATTCGTCACAATTTTCGTTTCCCAGCAGCAAAAAGAAATTTTCTGTTCCCGTGTAGCCCTCAAAATAAGTAGCCCAGAGGCCAACATCTACTGCTTAAATGTAAGTACTTTACAAAATCCAACTATGAAGACCTATCCAGGATACCCATCTTTAATACAGCTTTATACATGAGACGTTATTGATATCTTCTTGCAACAGGATATTTACATTCTATTTAGAGTATGTCTTCATTTAGAATATAAAAGTAATTTTACTTTAAAAATAGTTAGCATTGATGAATTTACTCAAGTTTGACATTTCCTGGTTCTTGAGAAAAATCGAGAGATGCTGTAGGTTATAAAAAAAAGAAAGTTATACCAAAAAGAAGAAAAAAAAAATTACTGATAACTTTAGCCACTAAAATAAAGAAAAAAGGGGAAAATATCTGCTTAGTAATTTTTATTAAGTTATATCTTCCACCAGGATGCCATCAATTTAAATAGAGTGTGATGTGGAAAAGATTGCCCTTCCTACACTCAAAAATCAGTTTTGGCAGTTTAAATAATTTATTAAGTCAATAAAGATGCATTGAAGGAAACGTACATGCAAAGAACATTGCCCAGATACAATAATGTTTTGTCTGCTCCACATACACTTTAAATGTTAATTGCCAATCCTGAAATGTAAAATGAAGTATTTCAAATGGTAATGGCCTCACTAGATTTTTAGCAAGCAAGGAAAACTATTACAGACATTGGGCTTCTGGAAATCTGAGTAATATCCTGAAAGGAACAGCTTGCCTTTTGGGGCTTGGGATGGAATGCATTTTTATGCTGCATTCAAGAGGCATTCTACATTTCTCATTGTCCTTGATCCTAATGCTGCAGAAATGGGCTATTTTAGCAAGGTCCTGCTGAGGAACAGAAGTGTGATTCCAAGCCTTTCAGAGAAGCACATCTGCCCAGGAGGAGAGCTGGGTCTGTGTCCCCACTCCACACGCCCTAGCCACACAACCACATACGTGCCACAGGAACCACCTTACCTTTCCCTGCAGGTAGACTATCAAGAGGCTCAAAAGCTAAATTCTGCATAGTTTGAAAAGAAATTTCAAAAGAGCTATTTGAAATTGCAAAGGACCGTAGGTCTTCACAGTGTGTATTAGCTAAAGTGCTGCTTCAGAGTGGAAGTGCAGAGATGGCGTTCTGTTCATTTCTTTCTCCATGATAATACTATACAGACTGATAAACAGAGCAATAACGACCAGGCAATTTTTACCAGCAGAGGAGAAAAACACTTCTTTTTGTAACAGAGAAAGCACAAGCATCTCAGTGAGCCATCTGTTTTAACAATGCCTTTCATTCCTCTAGGCCTCTGCTTCTACTTTAAAACTTTGTGACAAAAAATAGGGTGCCACTGCTGCTGTTTGAAGAATTATATGGAGTGTGCTTTTCCTCGAAATCTAATTCCTTATAATCACAGTTTCACATCACGGATTTAAAACAGTTGTTCCATTTGCTACCTTTTATTGCTGATATGCTGATTTCAACAGATTGGTAAAACATGGAACTGATATAAAAAGGAACCTTGTCCCTCTTCAAATATCTCACCAGCCCAGGACACAGTCCTCTTGCAAGACAGTGTACAGAGCTGCTGTATCATAAACTGAGGTAGCATCTCCAAACTCACTGCAATTGGTTTTGGTATAAAATGACCCTAAATAAAGCAATTTTTTTGCAGCTTCTTCAGGAAATAGATATTAATAACCTTTAGCTGAAGTAAGTAACGTGACTTCAAATTAAGTCAATGGAAACAGACATATATATTCTCAAGTGGGTTTTCACTCACTCATGAAATACAAGTTTCTAGCATAAGAAATTTGTATTCAAAGTTCAGGACAAAAACAAAAAGGAAGAGAAGATAGACATAGATGGACTGCTTTCCTTGAATGAGTAATTGAACTACTACACATACAGTTCTCTCTCTTCAACTTATGAAGTCACCTGATTGAAGGTGGTTCTGTAACATTTAGGAGGCCAAACTGTGTACAACAGAACTATTTCAAACTTTTTTTCAGGTAAATCTTCAATAATAAGGTCTTCCAACAATTGCAAAGGAACCAGTTTCTCCTCTTCCACACCCACTAACTGTAAAAAGATTCACTTTAAAACTTAGATAATTCACATTTTACTTTATAACACCTTAAAAAATACAAGTGCTATGCACCATTTCATTGGTTTTCAGCAGCACACTTGGAAAAGTATGTCAAATGAACTGTTTCCTTGCACAGTGAGTTGGACGCTTTCATGCTCATGTCTCCACTCAAACGAAACAGGGATTACTTTTTTCTGCATTTAAAATTCAAATGCAGCCTAGAGGGCAGCACTAACCAAGGATACGAATGTGCGAAGACAGCTGACTTTCTGAATGGTCAATTTACGTTAATTTATAACAAACTTTCTTCTCCCACTTCATCACATTTTCTAATGTTTTACTGAAAAAGCATGTTGCAAAATTGCTTTTGTGCAAGAAGATACAGAACTTTTTCCCTAACCCATGTACTCAGGAAAAACGCAGGCACTGCAGGTAGGAAAACAGATTAAATTCTACACTCCAGACACCCATACGTACTTCTAACTAATGCATATCTATATAGAGAGACTCTAAAATGCCAATGCATTATAAGTAAATTCTCAAAGTAGGAAAATAAGTAATACTTTAAAGGAGTACTAACCTTGTGCTGGCCACTCTCCCAACCATAAAATGACAAACAAGGAAAATGGAGGAATAGTTTCTTTTTCATTTTGTACTGGGGAGCTTGCCAGGTCTTTTCATGGTGGGAGCTTGAGAGAAGATAAATAGTGCTGAGAGGAGATGGAATTACCACCTGAATTTTGGCATAAAAATTGTGTCATAATATTGTCAGCTCACGCTTTTGTTAACATGTATTTCATGATATTTAAATGATACATTGTCTCTGGAATCAGGAAAATAAAAAATAAAAAAGACTGCTTTTGTACTCATATCAAGGTCTAACTCATAACAGTCAGAGACCAGTCTCTTCCAGTATCCTGCAGAAAGAAAAGCAATTACCAGATATTTACAGAAAACCTGCAAGAATCACAGCAAGTGTATAGTGTTGAACCCAGACCATGGAGTTGAACTCCTCACCTGAAGCAATAAGCCATGTCCTACTCTTCACTACATTGTATTCCCACTCCAGACCACATCCTACAGCAGCTATAAAGAGCCAAAAATCTACAGCTAATCACTTTGTCTGACATCCAACCTATTGGCAGATTTGTTATTACCATCACTCTTAATTATCTCTGACATTTAAAATACTTAGAAAATCTATTCACCCATAGATGTCTTTTGCATATTCAGAAATTAAAATTAAGTAAAAACTCTCTAGTGGATACCCTCTTATTTCCATCTTCTGAGCTCTTCAGGTTACAGAGAATTTTCAGAAAGTCAATTATTATCTCACCATGTCTAAAGTAAAATAGGAAGAAGCTTTAGCTATCTGCATGTGCCACAAGAAAATTAACAGTCTAAATGAGTCAACCTCACCTCATATCACGACACTATTCTTGCCAGTATACAAGAAATCAGTCTTTCAAACAACAGGAACTTGTTAAGAACAATAACAACCTGAAAACAATACAAGCAGGCTCCTATAATTTTATGGGACCCTAGACATTCCATATCAGGAAGCCTCATTGCAGCTGATGTAGTTTTCAGGTGAGCTTTCTCAACAAAATATACATTTAAATATGAAAAGGAACAGCAACATCTTGGTTTCCTAAGATTGACTTTGGTCTTCTACAAATTCAGTGTCCACTCAGAAAAATTAAAAGACACACAGTAAAGGAGCACCTCTTATTGCTAAAACATAGGAGAAAGGCAAAAGACAAGCTACGAAAACAAGCATATAGAAATAACAAATGATTTTTTAATTTTAAAGGCAATGAAAGAGTCATAATCACCTGAACTATGTATTTATTTTCAATTCACATTATGTTGTCTGCAGGTATTAGACTAGAATCAATCAGAAGATGAAATAGAAAATATGACAACCGGTCATTGCTTTTGCTATTTTTGTAAGGCTAGTGAAGACAGTATTTTAATATCCCACTCTCACAAGCCTGTTTAAAAAAATAGAAAAAACTACTGACGAAACAGCAAAAAAAAAAAATGTTTTCTGTACAATTCACAAGAAGAGAATATTTTTCTCTTAATCATTGGGTATCAATTCCCTTTGCAATCAACACAAGCTGTGACAAGAAAAAAAAGCAGAGACTCCTCTAGTCACTTGACAGTACCCAACATCTACTGTCTTTCACTGAGGTAAAATTAAATTTGTTTCATGCTGGATAATCAATATGGTACTGAATGTCTAGTCAGGTAAAAAATGACATTTTCCCACATGCAAAAATAAACCTTAAAAAGTCCACCACCACCCAACCTTCTCCCCATCCCCCCTCAGCATGTAAAAGGACATCCCAATTTACTGTATTTCTAGGGGAATATAGATTTTCCTGAAAAGCAAACCTTGTAAGAAAAGTCAGACATCCTTTTATTATAATGAATTTCCCATAAATCCAAAACCCTTTAAAGACAAAATTATTTCAATATACTATCAATTGTTAATATAAAATCTACCTAATATGTCCATGCTAATATACTGAGTTCAGACAAGCACATTATAAAATGCAGATGAAAGGAGCACTTCAAAGGCAGGAATGGGTCAGATAAATAAAGATAGAACAATCATATGATTTCAATACACCCTCCAAAAATTATCAGATGGTGAAGAGACTTTAGTCCCTGCTGTCTTTTCGTCTAATAAATTTAAACTCATCTCCTCATGGAACAACAAACACATTGCACTGGTGTCCAGTAACACATAAGGAATATTATTACACAATACATATATAATTACCAGAAAGAACAGGACTGGGCTTTACTGTAGCACATTCCAGTTATTTTAATGGCATCAATCTTGAGACACTACCTGTGCCAATTTATCCACTCCAGTTCTTTAGCGCACTGCCTGTGCACTACTGACTCAGAAAATTGTCTGCTCTCTCTCAAGTCTCCACTTAATCCCATAGATTCTCAGCTAGCACATCTGGCTTATATCCTGCTCCATGGCTAAGTTGACCCCTATAACTACTGAGCTGAATTGTTAAGAAAGAAATGCAACACAACTTTGTTTTTTTAACATGGTTTATTTCAGTGATCTTATGCACACAGTCACCATGCATGATATTTTTTTCAGGACTGAGTGGGTTGTGAACTGCAGCATGGTGTAGGAAAGAGCAGCCAGAAACTTCTGAAGTCAGTTCTGCTGCTGAAGGAACTGTAATAAAAGATGCTCACTGGGAGAGGAAGCAGAAGCAATGTAAGTCATGGCTAAGAGAAACACTGTTTTAAAAGAAGTTCTTTAAAACAGGAGATGAAAAGTTCACAAAACTTTCAATTATGTGAAGTCTTACAAAAATTTCTCAACATCCTCAGCTGAGACATTTTGCCACAGTCTGAGGCACAATCCTTTGAAGGACAATGCTGAAGTGAGTTTTCAGGGTTTTGTTCTTTGTCGTCTGACTCTTCAGAAGCTGGCCTTGGCCAAAAGGTCAGTCATGTGGGGGGGGATAATCTGAGAAGCTTAGAGTCTATTGCTCTACAATAGACGTGGGGTAGAAGGCTCATTTCTAATCCACTATAAATAAACTCAGAATTATTAAGAGACACACCATTAACTCAAAATTTTATGTAGCAGCTGTATATCTGCTGAGGATATACTCATCAATTGAGGTCTATTTTATGACCTCAGATGTAACGCAAACCATCAGCTCATATTGGCTCAGCCGTTCGCTGACAGGGACCATGTCACGTATCCCGCAGGGCGGCTGGAAGCCACCAGCGGACAATGGGGCAAGCGGCTGACACTGGCCACCGGAGCCCAGGCAGAACAATGCAGCTGCTGCGGAGCTTGGCCCTGCTGAAGGAAACTCGCTTCTCCCAGGTTGTCTGAGGGGAGGGACACTGAAGCAATGGAAATTCCCCAGCAGTAAAGGAGAACAAAAGAAGAGGTGTTGGAAGCTGCCGTTAAAATGAGACAGCTTCTTCCAGGACCTAAAAGAGGAGATTTCCCCCAGTTGAAAGAAACACACTCTGTTCTGCAGGATGTGATCCCCCGGGAAGTATAGATTAAAAACTACTCCCTTACAGACACCAGAGACTCAACACTCTCCACTATTTCCCACTGGAGCACAGGGTTTAGCACACAGCCGCTGCTGAGGGACGTGCTCAGCCTGGGGGTGCCCCTGGGACTGGCAGAGCCCCCCACACCAGAGCTGGCCACCAGACACCCAAAGCCAGGGCCTGGGCTCTGCACCCGCACCCGTGTTTTTGCACGGATCTGGAATTCTCTAGATCTCCCCCTCTGATTAAAAGGTGTGGCTGCTGAAGAAATCAGTTTACAGAGCCTCCAAATTCCTTACTGCCGTTGTCATCTGTCTGCAACAGGAGTATCTGCGAGGCCGGGGCGCGGGAAGGGTGTGCTGGGGCTCAGCGCTGCTCTGGGACCACCAAATCCCCCTTACTAACATGACTAACTCTACAAGGTCTCTGCACCTGGAGAGGAAACTTGAGGAGTGATCATATACGCTAGATTCAAATGTATGGTAAAAATCCTTCAAACCCACACATATCCTTCCCTAAAAAAAATAAAACCTGTGATTTTACAGCATACTTTTCTTAGTAGTGCAGTCATAATGCGTTTTTACTGAAACAATGGGAAAAGTTACATTGATTTATAAATTCATTAAAATGCCACGAAAAAGAGCAGCGGCTAAGCAGACCTGTTGACTGCCATGACTTTTGGATCAGACTCAGAAAAATGCTGGAGTAAGTGGTGAAGCATTTTATTTCCTAACCTTTCAGTGGCTACTGCAAACAATGGAAAATACAAGTACATACTTAGAATAACTCTATCCTTTGCAAAATGAGATCACACCTAAAAATACTTCCTTTTGTTGCTGTATAACTTCAGTTTAGGATAATAGCTATTACATGCATATAGCAAAGAGGAAAAAATATCTCCTCAAATGCTGTGTAAAAAATTTGTATTGCATAGTAGGGCTTCCGCTACAGAATAAACTTTGTCTTGAATCACTACAGATTTTAATTTATGAAACATTAGAACAAAAAATCTAGTTATGCATGGAAAACATGAAATAAGGTAGTAAAAAGGCTAGGCGACTGAGTTAGCAAATTATTGCGTGCAGCCAGGAAAAGCTACATGATGATGGTAATTCTTTGTTTCAAAATTATATCAAGTACTAAGAAACAACTGAAAAATGTATCTGAATTTTAGTTTTTCAGTTAGAAACAATTAATGCTATTATTTACATCCCCATGCATCAAGCCCACACAGCTGGAATTTCCTGGGATATACATGTGCTATTAATTTTTAACTTTGCTGTAGGATCCAAGCCTGAATCACCAGGCCCTGACACATTCTAGTGCAAAAGTATGTTTTGCCTGCTTATACCAGAGACTTTTCCAGTGCCCTTTCTTCTCAATTTGCAAAGATATTTTTCATTACTTTTAAAAACCATCTCCTACACTTAAGTTTCCTCAGCAACTTCCAAAGTAGCTGACTTTCGCAGCTGTGTTACCGTGCTACAGATTTCATCATTGTTTGACCAGAGAAGAGTGTTGGTTAAACTAAAATCTCCAGTTAGAGTGATTTTGTACAATGTTTCATCAGTTCCCTGCTAAGTAGCACTGATCTAACAGCAAGCAATATTTCTGTAACCTGAAGAAGAGTAAATTAACATTTATAGAATTTATAGCTCAGCACTGACCTTCTTAAGAGAAGAGCAGCATTTTCTTAGTTTCTTCAACTCCATTACATATAGAATTGGTTTGTATTTTAATTCTAAAACACCTATTGATATTAATTTCAAAGTATTCCATCAAAAACACATAAAAACAGAGAAGAGTAAATGCAAAGTCACTGGAGGAACAGAAATCTATCCATTGCTTTAGAGAGTGCAGAGATGACCCTGTTCTCTGCCAGTGGGAATTTTACCACTGACTCCAGAGAACGCACAGCCAAGCCAGTGATTTTCTAACACTTGAAGGCAATTATTTTTATTTTAAAAACACAGGAATAGCCTCCTGCTCTGGTCCAGTTCTCAGCCTGAGGCTGTAGCCCTGCCAGCACTGCTAATGTCATTGTTTGTGAAGCATATTCCCAGTCTCCGTACACCCACGCAGGGCTCCCAGCTCCCGGCCGTGATGTCCCCCTCGACACATTGTTCCAGCTCCCCCTGCTTCCTCACCTCCCACCCCGTCCCCCCACCATTGTTGTCCCCTTACACCCACCCTGCATTGTTCTCACACCCGCCTGCCAACCCCACCTGGGAGGGACCCTTCCTCTCTCCCACTCCTCGCAGCAGCTCAGTCTCTTTTCTTACCTACTTCCACATATTCCACTGACCTACTGGCAGCAGACAATTTTCCCTTTCTGAAAGCACATTACATAAATCATCATTTCTACATCCCACAGCTTCTGCGAGCTGTAGGTGCTCGCCTTTGAGAAATCCAGTCCAAAGTCTCTTAAAGTACAAGAAGATCCTTATTTCATTGCTACGGACTTCAGATCAGGCCCAGAACTAAGATAGATAGAAAGTGTTACTGCATTTTCAGATACGGAATAAAAGGGTAGAGCTACTATTTGCTGTGACTAGACAACAAAAACACACAATGAGATAGACATATATGTACAGAAGTGACTGACATGATTTACATGGGCCATTTACATGATTTACATGATCCTGGCCACCTTGCTTTATACTGCTCTGTATTTTGTACAACCACCAGATTCTTTTGAAATAGTTATCTGTACTTTGCTGTATTTTTCATACAGGCATATAGGGACATTGAACCCCATTTTTTAAGTACTTACCATTTTCTTCCTTATCATTTTCTTTTGATACTTCACTTTCTCTGCTGTACTACTTTCAAAATGATACTCCTTCCTTTCACAAAATCATATTTACTGTATAGAGTATGATGCATAAACTGTCTTCCATGCTTAAGTATATCTTTGGTAGCTCTTGGGAAGAAGAGCAGCAGCTCAGAATAGATTAAGTACAAAAACAAAAATAAATACCTCAATTTATTAATAGATAACTAACATATTTTGTATTTTAAAACATGAGAAACTTGTTAAGGCTTACCATGGCTTATGCGATGAAAGCAGTAGTATGCAAAGTCCACTCCCAGAAGTGTCAAATACCACGTCCATGGTGAGTCCCAGGGCAGTTCAAAGAGTCTGTAGTTATTCCATACGTATATGTAACTAATTAGGTCAATACTTCTGAATAAAACACTGAAATAGAGATCCAGAAATTTTTATCAGTAATTGTGTCCGTTTTAATTTCAGAACCTTTAATATATATACAATTTACCAGCTGTAAGTCTCTTTACAACACATAAAACCAGTCTCCAAGTTCTTCAACCTCTGTCAAGTAATACTGCCACTGACTTCAGCGGAACCTTTGCTTAGTGTCTACAAGGTTTCTAAAACCAACTCTCACCCACTCACCACCCATGTTGTGGCATTAAGCAAGCTCAAAGGCTGAAGCACTCTGCAGGTGTTATGATGTTCCTGTTTTCCCAAATCTGGAAGAAACTCACTCTTGCTAACTAGTAAGTCAGAAGTGACTGAAGTGTAGCAGCACTTATGCCAAAACACTAATGTATGACATTAAAATACCTTGACTGCTTTCATTATAAGAAAGAACACGGGGACAGGACTTCTGGGAGCAACAAAATGTTTGATCTGCTGAGCACATCACTTCACTTTAAAAGAGGATAAATGCAGCAGGAGAAGACAAAGTGTCAAAGCCAGTGCCTTTGAAAAGTAGGGGAAGGCAATCGGTAGAGAGCAATGGCAGGATTGCCAGAAAGGGACAGAAGAAACCATGAATTTGCAAAGGCAAGGAAAGCCACCACACGGCAGCTTGTATTGCTGCTGAGTTCCTAGACTATAGGGACAGAGTAGCTGTCCCTGACCTATCACAGGCTCAACACTGAGACCAGGAGAAGGAGAAAGAAAGTAGCTCTGGAATAGGCAGGCCAAATCTAGTGATAACACTCCACAACGGCTCAGATTAAAACAAATTTGGATTGCCACAGTCACACCCTCACCTGAATACCCTACCACCTCATTTCACCAACTGGGGCCCTGAATCATGGCAAAACAAATTGTTTTGATTTTGCTGGGTGAGTTTTTGGGTGAATCAGGAAGCATTAAACCCAGGTATGAATGGTGAGAAGCTGTAGGCGCAGGGGTGGCCCAGGTGACAACTGGCTTAGGTAGCTGAGAAATCGTGCCACAGCTGCAGATGAATATATCTTTAAACTGGCATTTTTGCAGAAGAAACTAGTCCACAGCAGGATTTATAGCGGGTTTCTCACAACTCCTCCAGCTACTCTCCTTTGCTGTGTTGCTGAAAAATGTAGCGAAACTGGTGAACTGAACTGCATTAGCCTCTGAAAAGCAGCAAACAGAAAAAAAACGAAGTAGTAGGGAAAAGATACTAATTAAAGAAAAGTCAGAAATATCCCTTTTTTTTAATATATCATTGGATGAAATTCACTTCAGTTTAGTGCCTAATAGTCAGAAATAAGATAATCACACACAGACAAAAAATTTAGTCCTCAGATATTACGCTGTTGCTATTTTTTGGGGGTGAGGTGGAAGAATTATCAGCAATGCCTATGTACAAAGTTGTGCAAGACTTTAAAAACCTATAAAATAAATTCATAGTTGAAGAAAGACTCTGGGATACAAATTCAGGGAGCTTCCAAAGAACGTTGCAGATAGCACACCTGCAAGACACTGCCTGAATAGAAGTACTGCACATAGGCACCGTGCAAAATCTCAGCAGGACAGACCAACATCACTCTCTCACTTTAGTCTCATCTGGAAGTTCACCTTACATTGAAATCAGCTGAAAGGTTCTCCATGCATCTCTGTCCACATCTGCTCATTCTTGCCTCAGTACTACTTCTCAGAAGTATTTCTTTCAATACTCTCCTTTTTTGCCTTTTTTTTCCCAGCTAGATAAATTTTGATATAGTTTACAGCACAGCCACAAAAATACTTGAATCTGCAAAACTCAAAAAAGGATATATACTCCTTCCGCTTTAAAGACTTTTTTCACACATCTGGAAAACATCCCTGAAAAGAGTCTGGCCATGCCCTGTCCTTTTGGGCAGCTGCACTGAAACAGAAAGGAAGCTCAGCAAACATGGTTGTTTCAGTTTGCAAGCCATCCTCTGTTCCCAAAGCCGAACTTTGCAGTCACCTCCATCTTTTTGCAAAGATATCCATTCAGAGCTTTTATACTCCTGGCATTAGCACCTTTCCCGTAAGTGTTTTGAATAAAGCTAGAAGAAAACACCTTGTGCTTCTGTCGAGCTACTTTCACTATTTATGAGGAAAAAAGTTATCTGAAAGTCCCAAGCTCCCAATAATAGCCTGCAAGCATAATCGTATCACATCCACCATTTTATCCTGAGAGCTGAAGCACTGCAAGCAGCTGTTAGTCAGGAAGAAAAGAACTAATATATTTTCCACAGTCAGGTGCACATCTTACCTATAACTCATTCCCAATTTTACTATAATCGTATCAGTTTTTCTCCTGAATAAAACCAACACACAACAAACCCCATGAAATTTCATTTCACTTCAGCAGCTAGACCATGAAGAATTTCTCTTGACTAGCAAGGACAGGTGTATCTACCACTTCAAGAACAACTTGGCTATGCCCAGAAGGTGGACCATACACACCTGGAACATGTTTAATTTTCATAAGAACTGTGTTCTATAAATATTTTTTTAAAAGATTATATATGTCCAAGCAGACTTTTGCAATTCACCGCATGAGGAATCTGTAAAGTTCAGTATAAATTCTCAATCCACTTCACAACAGGTCAAAAGGGAGCTGATGTTATTCAAACACAAAGAAATGGGCATTTTTTAACATCTTTTCAATGACCAGGAAATTTAAAACACCTCTTGCAACACAGAGTATCAGTTATTATTAGGTACTGTTTTCTTACTTTATTATTTTGCTTTTATTAACACATAATACCTTTGCAGTACATCCAAAGATATGTGACCTGGAACATTTCCTCCATTTTTGATCAGCTTTTAGTATTTCACCCTCGTGTCCCTTTTTTTTTCCACAGGCTGAGGCCAAGGGGTAAACCTTGAGCTAACCCTGCAACATTATTTTTCATATATGCAATTTTCTGTACATTCTTTCCTTCATGCTTGAATCACAACTCTACAGCACATAATGTTAGCTGATTACTGTAAATAATTGAGAGTAATCCATCATATTACTAGGCAGTGCTGGAGAGAGAAGAGTTGCTTAACTAAGTATTTTTTAAAAATTTACAGTGTGATAGATAGGAAAGACCAGAGCTTGCATTCAATTACAATTCTGAAAGTTCACTTGGAGTTTTAAAGGTTTATATTCCCCCTTTTTTTTTTCCTCAAGTTCCTTTTTCACTTCTTGAAAATACTAAGAGAACTAAAGAAAACGTTTTCCTCATTTAAATGTTATAACCATAAATGTGACAGAAATGGATAGGTAAGACTTTTGTCATCTAGTCCAATCCTCTGCATAAAGAGTAATAAATCCTAAAACAGACAGACTGTATAGAAAACCTTATTATATACATTCCATAGATTTATCTTCTTGTATTTTGAACATTGCTGCTGAAAATTTTCTTATTATATGCAAAGCACACTTAGGGAACTGTTTTGACTTTGAGAGTTCTTATCTCCTTGTTACCAAAGGTCCTACATACTTTAATCAATGGCAATAATGTTTGTTTTTAATAAACCATTTCCCCCTTCACCTTCCACTGGGTCAGATTATCACTTCCTCTAATAAAAAAAGTCCAAGAAGGAAATTCTGGGAGATGAACTCTCCATGAGGAAATGAAGATCTACTTATGCTAAATCCCTATGGGATAATGAAGGAGGGAAAAGGTGGAGGAAATTCAATTGGGAGAAAAGGGAGCTGCCCATTTCAAAGAATACAAGGTCCTGTTTTGCATCCTCCAGCCACAGAGCCTGAAACCACACCGTTAGGAAACTTCTTCCATGGAGCCCAGGACAGTCATCAAAATGAAAATGGTCAGAGGCAGGAGCTGTTGTCTCTTTTCCAAGCATGGAAGAAGATCTGTGCACCGAAAGTGAATACTCCAAGGAAACTGCCTCAGCTCTCACCACTATTGCAGTCACCACCTCACATCACACTGGGAACTGACCTGGTGCCCCTGAGCTAAAAACACAACCCTACAGCTGGACCTACAAAAGCTCTGCTCTCAAGGGCTGTAACAGACTTGCATCCTTGGAGGTCAAGCACAGAGGGAAGCATGTTAAGACACCCTGGTCACAAGGTTATATTATCATTAAAAATAGTGAGATATTACTAATACAGTTTCCCTGGGTTAAATAAATTCTGTTTTCCTAGCCTGATTCAAACTATATGAATGTCAAGTTTCAAAATGTTGAACAAAGGCAGTTTCTCAATAATTTGAAATTATTCAGACCATTTATGTAACAGCAGGATATATGAATAATTAAGTGCTTTGTAAGGTTTTGTTTCAGAGTGGAAAGCATAAGGATTTCCATTTCCAAGGATACCCATAGAGCTTTCTTTTCCTGATGAAAAACTGGCTCCAGTCACAATTGAAATAAACATTTTGATAACATGATTTCAGTAAAGAGAAGAAGAGGGAAAGGAGGTAGAGGAGCCTTGAGAAAAGATCCATTTGTAAAACAAAGCAAATCTGCTGCAACTGAAATCCCCTTTTATTTCCTGTACAGGTGCCAGGTCTTGAACAGACACCCAATTTATTACCTTGTCAGCTGACTTATTAGGGTTGACACAAATCGAGCTGAAATATGCCTGACACACTGCAGTCAAGGCTTTTTTCATGCTTTAGCACAAAGCCAAACTTTCCACAAGGTGGAGGAAAAAGGAGAGGGAGCTGTGGGAGTTCTATTCCCTGTTTTCTATCATCAAGATGAATATGATCTCCTCTCCCATTCCTAATATGCAAAACCAGTCATGAAATAACCCAAGGCTAAAAAATAATTCACCAAAATGATACAGCTGGGAAATTATTATCAGGCTCTGGAAAGCCCTTGATTACAGGAAATAGCACCTACATTTTGAGAAAATGTTCCCACCAGACACAAAAGCTGAATCAAAGCCTCTCCTCTTCCTTAGTATGGCTTTCTTCTCCAGCATTTTAGCCTAAACAATACAAACCTCTAGTTTTCCTCAAGGAGAAGAGAAAATATCAAACTCAAAATGAAGTAAAAGGGAGGTAAGTCAGGTACCCCTACTAGTTGCATTGTATACAGTATTGCATAATATTTTTCTTGACAGAGCTGCCCTTTTGTTCACCAAACCTATTTCTGTTGCACTTCACTTTTTATCCTCTAATTTATGACACTAATATTAATTTACAGTAGTGGGTGGAATAAAATGTGAAGCAACAGGTGTTGGAAAAAAATAGCAACAGTGTTACACTTTCTTAATATTAAGTTCTAGTCCTGCTACATAATTCAAGTCACTTGTTTCTCTTTGTTCATTTATACATAAATAAGTAATCAATTAAAAATACAACACAAATATTTTCATGAGAAGTTCCACTGCCTTTAGGTGATATAATCCACAGTAGTAACTCATTATGCCCTAAGTTTATGCAAGATCCTCAGATACTTTCAATTACACAGTATCTTTAAAAGACTAGAAAGCCTAGTTAAAAACCTGCAGTATGGCTGAGCTGCTGGCACTGTAGCTTATTCCTCTTCTTTTATGAGAATGGAAATTATATTTCTTTATACCTATTTATACCTGCCCAGCACATTGGGCAGTATATTCTATTCCAGTATCTTCAGGATACACAGGACTGGAAAATTCTACAATATCATCTCCTACAAGGCAATGATCCTGATTTTTCAATATTTGTATAAATATTACCATATGAGTTTAATAAAAATGTTTCATTAGAACCTTTTTCCAGTTGAGAGTCTGATTTTGATCTGTCCTACCTGGTTGTTCCACTGAAATGAGCAAATTTGCATTATAGTTTAAGTTAGACTGGGAACAAACCTATAATATTCTCAAAGGTCATATATAAACAAGTAATGAGAAAAGAGTATTCTATTCAACTCAGATTGTTCTAGATAGAGTCAGAAAAACCAAAGGAATTAGTAATAGTTCCTATGGTCTATAAAAATATAGTGAAATAGCTTCAGTGAAACATCATAGAACATCAAATGATGAAACAAGGAAAAATATTTACATGAGAATTTATATTGAACTCCTTTGGTCATACTTCTGAATGTTTTAAAATACGGTTTGTTTTTGCCCATGATACAAAGTGGTGAAAGTCTGTTCTTTTCAGATCTTTAACACTGGTTCACAGAATCATTAAGAGACATTTTTCTCCAATTTTCATAACTTTTAAGTGTTGACCCAAGAAACTAGATTGGTCAGCTCTAAAAATGCTACCCCTGTGCTCCATCTAGTGGAGTCCTGATTCAAGATTAATTCATTGTTTAGCACAGATGTCCTTCAGTCAGAAGGGTACTCTATACAGAAGCAGTTTCTTAGAGTTTTTTCCAAAATGTGTGGAAAATGACACAATTTAACTCAAAGCAAAATACAAAAGCATGGAATAAAAAATCTGCACGACATTTAATGGATTTGAGAAATTGGTACATTTTGTGAGCTACAGAGATTACCGAACTTAACACTGTATTTTCAATAAGGGTAAATTCAGTTCACAGTATGTACTTTAACAAAAGAGCACAAATATATTGGAAAATGTACCCTAACAGCTTCTCTTTGCTTCTAAAGACATGGCAGGTGTAAAGCCGGGCTCTGACATTAAGAATGCGCCATCACAGAGTCTTTTAGTGGCCCCAATGCACAGAAAAAGACAATGATGCAATACTAAGGGTGCATACAATATGCATTCTGTGTAAGAGGTTACAACCTAAAAGAGTAATTGGATCCCTGACAGGTTTGTGTGAAATACAGCAATCTGTAGAACATTATGGTAGATAGGGACTACCAGTTGTTTCAGTCAATTAGTTTGAGAATATCCAAGCTCTCCCAAATCCTTCCTTGTAATGCAAAGTAGCTTATATGTCATTTCATTAGAAACTCCAGAGATTCAAATTCTGGCTTAGATCTTTCCTTAGTCATCACTAAAAACTAGAACTGTCTAGAGCTGCTTACTGGTATTCCTGCGTTCTGCCAGTAGCTATGCCCACGTGTGCTCTTCAGCCTGCTTCAAACAAACGGAACCAGAATACCAAAATTCTACCATTTAAACCTCTGGAGATAATGCTGCTGATATGACTGGGAAGGGTTCAGATGGTAAAAACGGATTAGGGAGGTAGTGATAAGCACCACAGAGTAGGCATAAAGCACTAGTATCTTTACTGGGCACAGTTGGATTTGAACTTACTGGAGGACACAGCATGATTTACACCAAATTTATAAAACTGTGTTAAAGTGATACAGTAAGAACATTGAATTATTAATCCACACAGGAGTGACTAATTTACTAATTTAGTCCCAATCGGTTCATCAATGCAAAACAGATTTAAAAAAAAAAAAAAAACAACCCCAAAGAAACAAAAAACCAACCAACTAATTAGATCAAACAAAAACTGTTCAGGTAAGACAGTTACTGCCATGAGCTCAACTGAACTGATCTTGAAAATCCCCTTCCAGATTTGGGTTTTGCCCGCTGAAAATCCTATCAGATCCTGCTGCACAGCACTACCCCTTATGGAAATTGTTTATCCTACTCTCTTTTACCTACAGAAGATTAGTGAGTTATTTCAAAACCTGTTCCTTTGACAGAGCTTGAGAGATGTGACCTTTGGCAAAATGTGGGAACAATCAACAGTGTATATGGGAGAGTGAAGCCAGGAGGGTGCTCTCATGAAATATGTAACTACCTAGTGCTACTTGGAGCGTGGGAGGAATGGGGAAGTGAGTAGATTCTATCTCTTCAGGCCTGTTAAACTGCCATAGCTAGCTGCTGCAGGCATGATCATGACTGCAGGTTCTGTAGAGAATGAACCTGCAGCCTGACAGCTCTTGGCTGCCCCATTTCCACTCCCAGACAATTTGCTTGTCTCTCTGCCTAAAGCAAATACCTCTTTGCTCACAGAATGGACTGAAATAACTCCACTTGGGATCAGCTGAGCGCCTGAACCAACGCAAGAGAAAGGGAGGGCAACATAAGTGAGTACAAGAAAGACAGAAGTGCAGTAGCCAGAAGTTCAGGTGGTTTAAGGGCATGGCTCAGCAGCTCCTCTTCCCATTTAACCAGGTTAAGTGACTGCCTTTCCAGTTTGGCACCATCTGCTCATCACTGCCGTAAGTGTGGTGGTTACCAGCCCTCAGACCTGCCAACATAATTGCATGCCTAGCTGCTCCCTGACCTGGTTCTGTCAAAATGAATGTAGTTGAGCTTAAACACCTCTTTTATAGTTCTTGGGGGGCTTTTGTTTCTGCTTTTAGCGAGATCACTTTGTCAGGACCAGGTTAGGGAGCAATTAAATGTGCAGTTATGTAGGCAGATCTGAGGGGGCAGCTGGACCAGGAGCAACACATCTGACCATGCTCTAAACAAACATCTGTCCAAAAGTCTTAGTCAAACAGATGTGGAGAAAAAAAATGTATCTAATAAGTCTTGAAGTGAAAATATAATTTACGAGAATCTGCATGTATCAAATTTTGTTCTAAGAAAAGTAATCACTAATTTATGAGATTATAACTTTCTATAGTCACACACATAGTATCTAGTAGGTACTTCAGGAAACCAGCACACACTTCAAATGGATAAATCCATGCAGGCAATTATTTTGTGTCCTGTCAGGACACCCCTGACTCCACGGAGTTGTGAACAACTTGCACCAACTTGAACCGAGTGTATTCTAATTAGTTCTGCATCAGATTGCAATTTTATATATGTTACAGAGCAGATAACTCAGTAATGCTATAAAAGCATTGAGTGTTTCTTGTCCTGTAGCCTTGGCTGCTTTTTTCCAATCTCATTTCTTGTTCTAGCACAAGATTTTGCACAGACACAGTAAGAATTGATTCAGGTTAATGTGATGGGGAGGTGCTGGCCCTGCTTCCCAGGCCACTTCACCACAGGGCAACACAAATGATGATGCCGGCCAAAGAGGGATGAAGGTACAGAGGGAGGAATGAGCAACAAGAAGAATCAATCAAAGATGCTCCATTTGGAAGCACTGTTGGTCTAAAACGTACATGAAACTGCCTCTTCAACCCAGCTTCTGAAAAAAGATTATTTAAAATCCAGATGATGTACAAAATTTGTACAATACTTGTACCAGTGTGAATCCATTGGTCTACAGTGGAAACAGGACTTGTACTCCTTTGATTTAATTATTCCTGCTATGTAGATATCTTAAGATACTTAATTGCATGAACTAATCAAAAAGCATTCACTCATTCCATTATCACGTTCAACACTTCAGAGAACTCTAACTTCCTCTGATTCAGAAATCAAAGTAAATAATGTATGCAGACTGAGATGTTCTCTTTAGAAACGGAGTTCATTGCTGACTTGACTGACCAAACTGTCAGACATTATATGCATATATACTCATACACTGTATGACTGTGTTGCAGAGCAGAACACTAAAAATTGGCAATTGAGCATGACCATAAAAAACAAATACTTTCCCAACTAGTTTGAAAATGTACCTACCTCTGTTATCCCCCAAACACTTTTTGATTTGATTTATGTTCTGTTGCTTTAAAAGAAGAAATGGGTCAATACTAAATAATGCACACATTTGTAAAACAGATATTTATACCCAAAATAAACTTTCTCTTGGGAGAATATTTTTAAAGCAGCATTTAAAGTCTCTTGGCAATGGTTGGCTAGAAAAGTTATTTATTTATTTAGAATAAAAGTTCTCAGAAATTTTTTACCAACATTTAGGATACTGCGACTAAACTTCATAATACAAGTTTCTCCCTTTCTCCCAAATTAATTTCCATTGTATACAACATTTAGTATTCATGCATGTAGAGGAATGCATCGTATGTATTAAGGCAGAGAAAATTATGTATTTAAGAAACATGGGCTATTTTACAAGAGATTATACATATGCACAAACAATTCAATTTACTACATGCTGTTGAGTCTAAAAAGCCTGAAAACAAAAACATCACCTTGTTTGATTAGACTTTTCCTCTTGCACCTACATTTTTAACATTTGGCATGCAAGTATCAACAATTTATGATTTGCACTTTCTCAACAAAAGTTGGAAGTATGAAGCACTAAATAAGTACTGTTTGCCCTCAAGATACACAATACTTCTGTTATACAGACTGTGAAACGGAAAATATACTTAGAGGCTGAATATAGTTAGTAACTCCTAATTTTTGCATTAAATGTAAAGACCTCTTTGCAATGACACATTTGAAGCTTCATTTTAACTAATAGACTGAAGCCACCATTTTAGACTCAACCACAGAATTTTTAAGGAAGTGGGAAACCATTGCTGCTAGTTGAGAAAATGAAAATTAGTCCCTGGGAGAGGATACAATCAATGGTGTGTTAATCTAACCTTCAGCTGTTAATGATTTGCACTACTATTTCCCCTGATGCTGTGGGTTCTGCTGAAATATTGTTTTAGCAGTTTCTGTCAGCTTTCCCTACCTTTTTTCTGCCTGAAAGGGAAAGACTGAAGTGAAAGTCTTAGCAACAGATTTTGCCTGTGCTATTTTTTCCCCTTTTTTGTCTGACCCAGTTCTTTCACACCATGGAAGCACAAGACAGAAGGGTATTCTGGTTTTTTCAGTTCAAGCCTTTTTAGCCAGACTGTTATTTACAACTCCTCTTACTTACAAAAGAGGTGTTACTCTAAGCAGTCACCATTAGAATTGTGATATTAATATGAGATTAAATAATTTAGGAATTCTGTATTTTGCTTGCTTCTTTCACATTCAGCCAAAAAGCTAAAAGTTTTACAGGTCTCTTTTTTAGGAACGAACTGCTGAGGAGGGTCTGGTCACGAGAGCTGCACAAGCAACCTGGAGGAGACTTCTTGTGCTGGTGTGGCAACAAATAGGTGTACCGATCCTCAAGATTGTCTGACCCTGCAAACTTTGAGGCCTCAAGGATCACCTGGTTCACTCAATTGAAACAATCTTGCAAAAGAAAACTGCATGGCCCGCAAGCCAAATTCTGCAGCAAAGGACTGAGTGCCAAAATAATAAAAGCACTCAGCACCTTGCAAAGCTGCATTCCACACACACAACACTAGTTTTCTTAGCAAGCATTTCTTCCAGGAATGAGTGTATCTGAAGTATTTCGGTATTCTTAAAATAAAGCCAAAAGGACTTGCAAAACCACTTAAACTTATTTTACATATATCTCAGTCCCTTTGTTTAACTGAATCAGTTCTGAATATTTCAGATGAATAAAGATAAATATTTTGCATGGTAAACCTGTCAAGTTTAGAAAATCTGGGTTAAGTTGAAGAAGTGACATTTGATATATTTCAATATTAGCTTCATGTGGACTACAGTAACCCATTATCAGAGTTGTGTGTTGCTGCACACAAATCTAATGTATTAATAAATATTTAATTAATTCATAAAAGATATTGAAAAGTTGAATGTTGCTCCTTCAAGATCATATTCACAAGTCATTAAAAAATGGTTTATAGGTTGTACACTAGCTGTAAAAAATAACTTCACAAAATTCTCAAATATCTTAGACATTACTTTGTTTGAAGACATAAATTTATGTTTGAATATTTCTCGAGTTGAAAGCTCATGCCTCTTATGTTCAGATATTTGAAGAGTTTTGGAGAGTGTCTTTAAAAGATTTCATCTGGGATATTTACTACTGAAATTAAAATAATCTATCAGAAATTGTCTTTGTACCTAATGGACCTCGTCAAAAACTATTGATCAGAAAGCTTAAAAAAAAATCAACTAAATGTCAAATGATCAATAGATTACAAAGTGGGTGATTTACACATTTCACAGAATGAGTGCCACTAGCCAGAAGAGACAATTTTTTCTTGTTGTTACTATGCTCTTTTAATGCATTTGATCAAGAATCTGGATTGAAAGAAAAGATTTCTAATAAAATTTGCAGTGACATAAACCAGGGATCTCTAAGTAACAAAGACAACTCTTCATGGATTCAGGCTATTTCAGGAGAACCAAATGTACAATCCATGTATTTCTATGCGGCCAAATATAAGAATATACTGCCTATGAATGAGGAATGTAAGCCACAGAATCCAAAAAAGCATTCAGGGATGAAGGACGGCTCAAAGGATCTGGGATATATAAAGGGAGTAACAACAAGTAGAAACAGAGGACAAATGACTTCATTATTTGGCACTGATGTAGTAATTTCTGAAATATGGAGTGCACTTGAGACATCAACACTAAGAAGGCTGAAAAACTGCAGAAGATTCAGAGAAAGATCTGTGGGAATAACTGAAAGACTTGCAAATATAGTCAAACTCAAATAATAAATTTGACTCAAACTTGACCATATAGTCAAACTCAAATAATAAAAACTCAAATAATAAAAACTTTCCTTCTTATAATGAAGAGATTATATACAATTTGATGGTCATCTCCAAATTCATACATGGGGAATAGAAATGTAATCCCATCTGAAAAGATGCAATAAAATCTATTACCTGGAAGCTCGTATCATGCAAAGGCATAGCTAAAACATGATATTACTTACAAGTAACTAAAGCTTCTGGAAAACACTTAGAGCAATTTATATCAAGTATTTTCTGGATTTCCTGTTACTGGAATTCACAGTTAATCCACGGTGGCTATTAATTTAAAATACCACTCTGCTCACCAAACTATTTCAGGTAAATCTTATGGCCTTTACATTGGAGAGTGAATTATATGATCATATTTGCCCATTGAAGTCATACATAAGATTATGATTGCATTCAAAGAACTTTGGATCACATGCATATTCATAATTCTGTTGATCTGCTTATATGCACACAATTTAATTTTTAAAGGCTAACAATAATAATAGACTTGATCTGTTTGTTATCTTCTTTCTGTATTTTAATGAAAGAAAACTCAGATTCTAAAATCTAGTCTAACGTAAGATATGGTCAAGTCAGGTGAAGTCCCAGAAACAGCAAAATGTGACAGCAAGATGTGATACAGATGAATAGAATTGATGATAAATTGATAATATGAAGCTGAACAATATCCTGTAAGAATCGTATTTATCCTTACAGATTAGAAAGATTTTATACACTTAGCTAAAATTAAATTGCGTAAAGAGAGATCCAGATGCCTTGTTTAATCATTTTGGATTAGCAATAACAAATTCAATACATAATGCTATTTTCTCCCTTCTTAGTGATTAAAAACCAAACAATCTCAAGGTTGTATACATATACTTACTCTGGCAGTCGGGACAGGATACCTAAGGAAAGAGAACCTATGCCATCATTGATCCGACCCGGCAGCTTACGCTTCTGAATCCAGCTGACAGCAAACTCCAGCCCAATAAAAGTAAGGAAGAATGGAATACTCTGAAAAAATAATTTGCAAAAACAAAGGAAGTCACAAGACAAATAAAATTAGATAACAGAATTTTATGCAGCAAGATGCTTCTCAGATTGGCCGGCACATTGGTAGCTAATCCTGTGATAAAGCTCCACCTGGATCTTACAAATCAGAACAACCAAGGCTACCATTTAATCCACACCAGCAGCATAAATCCATTGCAGTAACCTCCTCCCACAAGGTTTTCTTTTGTATATTCTGCACATAAACTCAAACGTTATCAGAACAAAATACAAAAATCTTTCCAAACTTGTATTTCTCATATTTAAATAAATCGGTGAAAGCAGCAGTATTTGTGGACTTTTCCAGCCACAAGGTAGAACAGAATCTGGTTTTGATTTGATATTGTAAAAATTTTTTTGAATGTTGTCAGACACTGAATTTGGCATCCAACATTATTATCTGAATGATATAGTAAAATGAGTTTCCTACTACTTGGCATTTCTCTTGTCATGCTTTTTGCTGCAGACAACAGCTCTTCTGTATGTGTTTTCATCATCAGTGAACCCAGTAATTATGCAGCCCATTCCAATTTGAACCATATAGCATGTTCTCTTTCCAAACCAAGCAGCAATGATACAATGTTCCCCATATTCTTTTGGATTGTATTGACTGCAAAATAATTTTCTGCCTTTCTGCAGAAAAGTATAATGATGAGCAAGACTGAAACATTTCTCACTCACAGCACTGCTTCAGTCTAAGATTCAATTCTCACTGTCTATCTCATATCCCAGATCAACTGGCAGGCTGAAAACTCACAGCAACAGCATCCATTAGTGAAAGGTGTGGCTGTAACTGGTGGTAGGACTGGTAACATTTTAGTGACCTCATTTGTCATCAGCAAAGACTGTCAGATCTGTTCTCAAATTTTCATCATGTCAGGCAACAAAATAAAAAAAGGCTTGAGTAACAGTAATTGGCAGAGCATACTTTTTTTACTGACACTGGAGTCCTAAAAGTCTTTGCACTTCACCTGTGAAAGGAATTAGGCAGCGGTAGCATTTTAGTCATCACCACCAAAATCTAGCAGGCCTGTGGCAAAGAAAATGGGAAGGAATTTTCAGACCACTGTGCACGTGAACGTTCCTTCAACTGCCTTCCTTGCTCTGTAGAAAACTTTTAGGTGACCTTTGAGACGTTTAGACAACTGTTTTTTGGTTATATTAAGACATACAATTCCCACCATGTTTTGCAGGGCAAGGGAAATGCAAGATCAATGAGATATTCTGCACCATTACGAGTGGCACCACACTGCCAAACTTGCCTTGTTAGTTTTCTGCTGCTTCTGTTCCCTTCAAACGACCTGCAAACACATCCAGCTCCACTCACTGAAACCTTCCAAACTGCACTGCTGTAGAAGAGAGGCTGCTCCTGCCCATACAACTGTTTAATAGAAGCATGTTGTCTCTGCAAATGCCATTGCGTTTTGGAGGGTGCTCATCATTGTTGCCAAGTGAGATATGATCTGGGAATTCCTGCTAGGCTGGGACACTAAAGAGACTAAGATGGATATAGACCAGATTGCTCAGTCGAAGAAGAATCGGATGATTCAAACCATGCAAACAGCAAGAGATTTATAGCGTCTAGAAAATGTGAAAGTTCATAAACTTCAGCAGCACAGGGTTAGGTTACAATAACAGATGAACAGAAATTAATATCAACATGACACTTTTTAATTTAGGTGCCTAGCTTACTCTGTAACAGCATCTAAAAGCCTGATTGAGATATGTACCAACTGATGATATAAAAACTAGAAAGCAAAGCCTGAACAGCATCCATTTTATGCATAAAGACTAAACAGCACTCAAAAAAAAAAAAATTCAATGTGGTAAATCTTTCAATATTTAAAATCAATAATAAATAATACAATAATAACATATTATAAAAGAGAATAATAAAACCCTACAACCTTCCATTTGAAACATTCTAGGAAAATATAAATACTCCTTGTTTTGCTCTCTACAGCTACTTCATTTCTAAGTAGACAAGACTTTTAATGTAATTGAAATTTATATAATCAAATAACAGATTCCTAACTTTGCCCACAAAGGTTGATGATCACAGCTGTACACTCCAGCAGAGAAAAAAAGAGGTTTAATAAGAAAAACTACATAACACTTAATGGCAATATTAGGAGGCCATTCTAGCACAGACCACAAGCAGTTTAAAGGTATGGAACAGCAGAAGCTGCACAGCAAATTGGATGGGCTCAGAACAGAGAAAGTGGGGTGTTTTATTCACAAAGTAGAAACAGTTAATAGGAAATGTATGATGTCTGTATTCCATGTGATGATTCATTTTACCTAGCAACCTCTGAAACAGTTGAAATACTTGACTTTATACTAATATACACTATTATAACTTCTTTCTCATTGACTTCATTAAATATTTTCCTCCCACTGCAAAGCTGTGAAACAGCCAAGCATTTGACACCACTTTTTGACTCACGAATGGGGAGTGTCATAGCAAGGAGGATAAAGACACTTTCAGACATCCTCAACCTCCTGCTCATCAAGGAGCTTGTAAAGGGAAAGATTTAGAATACTCCTTACTAAGAAATTACTGCCTCTCTCTCACACACCCCTACATTAAGCTTGGTCCACAGCAGATCACATCAAGGCTACTGTGTATCATTTATGTGACCATGACAGCTATTGTCATGGAGAATAAAAAGGCATTTCCTGTCCCAAACAGCTTACAGTGTAAGGATGAGATATAATGCAACAGAAGGAGAATGCAAACAATTCAGGAAAAAAGGAAACAGTAAGAGAGAAAATAGTCTCACTAGACTAACCACCACCTTTTTTTTTCCCCTGGGTTTTTGCATTTTTTCAAGTTAAAAGGACAATGAAAACATTTATGGAACCCATTGAGGATGGGTATATGTACAACTGTTTTCAAGAGTTGCCCCTACAAACAAAATAGCACAAAGTTAAAAAATAGCCACTGCTGGCAGCACAGGTCAGAGACATAAGCCAGATCCTTCTGGTATCTTCTGGTCCATAAATGTTTTACTGTCTCTCTCTTTCCAGGTTTTTTTCTCTTCACCCATCAGAAATACTCAGTGGAGAATTGCATTAGCTTGTGGTTTACTTGAATAACTAATCCATAACTTGAAAGCCTTACTCTGAGTACTGTGTAAGAGAGTACCATTATAAGTAACCAACTCTACAGAATGCAAAGGACCATTTAAAATCAGTTTCTGCTTTATACTGTTGCAAAGAATAATATTCTAGGTTGAAACTCAGCATATATTCATAGTTTTATTGCAGTTCTTGAAACAGTTGGTTTTCTTAAAGTCCCAGATCCTTATAACATAAGAATCTCAACTTTCTAGTAAAAGTAAATATGAAGGTTCTGTGCCTCATTATTTAGAAGCAAACCCTAAAATGTGAATTGAGTTTAAATGTGAACTTATTCTTTAGGCTCTCAAGAAAGTATATAGAAAAGCAGTGATTATTAAATTTAAAGCTTTCATTTTGGGGTTCTCAGTAGAAGGACTCCCTCTTCTGAAGTCTGACTCATGGAAGCCTTTAATTATGCACAAGTGATAATTTCAGACCATAGCAAGGTACAAAGCAAATTTATGGGTCATGAAAACTATGTCTGGCAAACAAAAATAATCATTCCATCTGCCCATCTGTAAATTGTGAGATAATTAAAAAAAAATAAAAACAAACAACAAAACAATCGAAAAACAACCAACAGAGCATGCAAAGCCTAATCTTATATCCATAGGAAAGAGGATGCTCTTAAAAGGAATGGGCAAGCATCAGTATAGATTTTAAAAGTCAGGATGTTCTGTCCTGGAGATCAGGAGCTGATCAGCTCATGTTTTAAACAGGACTTAGGGCCTTTACATACAGCTCTGCCAACATAGCAACAATGCAGGGACCATTGCTTCTGAAAATGGAAGCAATATAACCACAGACAGAAAATACACTGCACAAGTTAAGCTAAGCTGTGCTCAAAACCAGAGCTGCTTCATCCACTGCTGTCATTTCCTACCCACATGTAACAGCACAGGTGACTCTAGCTCAAAGGTGCCACTTATACAAAAAAAAAAGAAAAAATCCCACATTATTTAGGAGACACTAATGTAAGCAGTAGTTTGTTTTACACATGCATCATTATTGTCTTTAGAGTGAATTATTTGAGCTGAGGCCTTCATGTATGACCAGCTCTATACTAGAAGTTTTTTTGTTCTGTGTTGAGTTCAGACATCCACTTCTGTATCTGTACCAACTAAAGCTGTTAACACTCCAAGACCTCCTTGAAAGTCTCATCAGGTCACTATTAAATCTATTGCTGATTAATCCAATGGATATACTGCTCTTGGAAATGTTCCCTAAACAGCCAAAAATGGCAGCTGGAGAGGGACTGTAGATAGTTGTCATCTGGCCATAAACATGGCCAGAAAAGGAAGGATGAACTCTGCCTAAGCTCAGACCAAAACCAAAGAGTTACAACACTATGCCACTAAAAAACTTTTATATACCCACCTAGACAAGCATCAAAAGATCTGTTCTAGCAACAAATGCACTGCAATGTCAGGAGGGAAATCTAATACAAGTAACCTAAGACAGAAATTTAAGGAAAGTGTAACTGTAGTGGGAAACCTTTTTTAGTGCTATTTTATGTGAGAAATAGTCCTTTACAAACTTATCACAACAATGCTCTACAACAGCAGAAATCTGCAGGCACTTCCATAAGTCAAAGGATTAAGAATCCTTTCACAGACCTAAAACTGCATGCCTAGTAAAAGAAATTCCAGGTTTGGCTAAGGTCTGACTGAATATTGCACATGGGAAAAGAAAGGCCAAGGATGTTAGGGAATGCTGCAGACAAGAAAGTGAATGAAATTCAGTTGGAAATGTGGGAACAGTAAAAGGGACTGAGATAGTAGATAGAGCTGGAGGGAGAGATCAGCTGGCTAGGCAAAACCATGGAGCTGCCTCGCTCTTCCTTGATAATGACGCTATAGCTTAGTTGCAAAACGCCTTTGAGGACAGCAGTTCATTGACCAGACGCTGCACACACAGCCTGGGCTTGCAGCAGCTGTCTGTTTGCCTTATGCAAAAGGGCAACCTCTGCTGATAACATCCCGCAGCGAGGGACTGCTGCATACTACAATTCCCAGAAAGCTGCTGACGGTGCTGCAGCGCTCTGCACAGCCCATGACACCCCCGCCGCAGCCTGACAGCAGCTGCTGCACAGCAGTCCAAGGTATACCTGGCAGAGGAGCTAGTCAGAACTACCAAGACCCGCACAAAAAGTGCAGCTCTTCAGTGACGCTGGGCTAGATTTACTTTGGCAAGGGCAAAATAATCTTTATCTGCTGTCTGTGTGAACAGCTGACATCGATCTGGGTTCAGAAGGAGCTGATGATCAAGATACGTACAATAGGTAGGACAGAAAGGAGCAAAGGTATCTTCTTGGAAGTAGATAAATGGGCAGGGCAGGAGGGAAGGGAAGGATATGCTGCTGCCTGCTGACAAGGGAGTTCTCACCCTTGACCTCTGTACTCTTGCCTTGGATATTCCGGACACAGCACTGTCCCAACACAAATATTTGTTCTAAATTCTCTTAAACAATCCTTGGGTTTTATTTTGATTAGAAACTTTTTATTTTTCTGTCTTTCACGGAGCTTGAATTGAGGGTGCCTGACTTTTTGCTTGCTTTAAGAACAGCCAAATATAGTATCATATTTTCTGGTGTGTTCAGTTTGCTGTCACTGTTCATCTTGTCAGTGCTGCTGGATATAACCTTACCGCCAACCCTCAGATATTTGGGGTGCTTCTCTGAAAACTTTAGCTCTTGGTATCAGGAGAAATCGTCATTTAAATACATGAAAACAGAGAGAACAGTTACACTGGCAGCTTACAGGCAGAAAGCCCAGAAGAGAAAAACGATTTAATCTTAATTTAGATGCCCTTTCGCGGACATGGTTTCCGTGGGACGCCTGTGGCTTTTGAAAACAGGCGCAGGTGGGCGGAGGGGAGGGCAAGGGATGCAACCAGGGTGGAAAAGGAGGGGACGCTCACCTTCTCTACGTAGTCAGGCACCTCCTCCACCGTGCGGAAGGAGCTCTCTCCGGGCGGCAGCGCATAGAAGAGGGCGCGGAGCTGCTGGCCCGGCGCGGTGCTCCGCGGGCTGCCCATGGAGCCCATGGCCCAGCCGCGCTCCGCTCCGCTGCGGCGGGACAGCGCGCACCGCCCGCCCCCCGCACCGCCCCGCCTCGTTACCCCGTGGCCCCGAGGGCTTAAGGGCTTCCTTGGGGAAAGCTTGCAATTCCTGGTTCCCCTGCGTCTTGCTGTTCTGGAGGTTCGCTTGGGTTCGGGGAGCTCTTTTTTGTGTGTGTCATCAGAGCCTGGCCCACTTCTGGAAGTTGAGAGAAAGCTCTCGCACACCCCAGCTCCCCTCTCGCCCTCAAAAAATCTCAGAACCTCAAAAAACAGCGGAGTTCAAGCCACCCTTTCTCAATTTTAGACAGATTTCCACACAAAAATAAAAATTATTGCTCAGGTTTTGACATCCATAAAAATAAAATGTTAAGGGTTTTGAGAAACAAGCCAAGGTGTGCTCATTGACTGTTCAGCTGCATGGGTCAGTCCAGTATTCTTCCTGTTAAAACCTTTTACTTTTTAATAGGACTTATCATGGGTCCATTTTATATAGTCAATTAACATGACTGCATTGAAGGTAGCCTCTGGAAGCTGTCTGTTACGCTTTTCAATTATAAAGGAATGAAAACTAGGGAAATACAAAGAAACGGTGAAAAGAGATATATGCTAGATCCTTGTAGAAAATGACTTTTAGAAATGCAAGTAAGGACAGGCTTTGTACATTCAAGATCTTCAATCTGAAGCTCAGGAGCATGTCAAATGTTTGCCAATGACACTTGATATTTGGTGTTAGCACACATAATAAGATTTCTGATAAAATAGATTAGCCAGAACTAAAGTAACGCAATGTCTCAACAATCCCTTCATCTCAAACGTACAGTTCCACTAACAGTCTTTGCAGAAGAAATGGACTGCAAATCCTGCTGTAAAGGATTTTACCACAATTTAATTGCTGACAGTCATTAAAACCATTTTACCTTGAATCAGCCTTTCGTTCTGGAAAGGAATTATGCCAGGTAATTTCAGCTGAAGTTTCTGTTTAGGAAAAGTGCCATACATAGAAACTGAAATTCAAAAAATTGAGATATTACATATTTGTGATACATTATTTGTATTAAATGAGTTGCCATTTAAACAACAGCATGGAGGGTAGACTTAAACAATATTTTACAGTTTGAATAATGTTACAATACTATAGAGAATGGCTGTCAGAAAATTACTGGAAATACCAATAAAATATTTTACTTTTAGATGAACAAAGCAGGAGTATTGTAAAATGATGAAATAGAGTTGGACACTCTCTTAATATGCATGGTTTATACTAGTAATATAAATTTTAAAAATAATAAATTTATTAAAGTGCTTTAAAACTGCATCCTAGTGTTCCCAACTTCATTGGTGTTTGATGATAAACTCTGATTCTTATAGAACTCTAGTTGTTAACTTCTAAAATCTGAGTTAATCTAAATGAAAATTCCAAATTTACTCAAAATCACACAAATTAACAGCATCCTGACTAGATCTTCATTGCAGGCAATGACAGAAAACATTTCTTTGTTCATTTAGATTAGCCTCAGTATTTCTATGACATTATGCTCAGGTTCAAGCTCACCCTCACCTCAGCCATACCATCTCAGTCGACCACCCTGATCCTTTTGTTACTCTTGTACTGGTGTTCATTGTAAATCATCACTGCAATATGACTGTACTGGATCTCTTGTTCTCAAACATGAAGGAAGAAAATTGGCCTTGGTCATGGTTCACAGGGGAAAATAATAAGTTGTGTTTTCCAGCTTCCAGTGTCCAAGAAGAAATAGGTGATAGCTCTACAGTGCCTGCACTGCTAGTAAGGAGAACAGTTTAAAATGTTATCTGGAGCATTTATGAGTGTTTCACAAGCTTCGGTGGTCTGGCTCTACCAATGTAGCTGCTGTTGTCTACTTGTGCCTTGAAACTTAGTGTGCAGTTTTCGGTGCTCCTTCTTTCTGTTGTTAAGAAAGGAATGGAAAATAAAGGAATGTTGCTTCATTGGAGTCACTAACCCTTTCCCAGACAATACTCCCTCCATTCAGTGGCCTTGCAGAATTTTTTCACAGAAGTTGATTTTTTTTTTTTAAATTAATTTATTTTCTGCAAAGACTTAAATAATCTACTTTTTCCTCTTTACAACAAAAACAACAAGCAGAAAAGTAAATGTTTCTCATCCTACACTGCCATCAAAAATGCAGGAGGATATTCTCTATGGAGACTGGAATTCTGGTGTTGACTAGTAGATCATTCCAGTAACTACGGCAACAAAGGCCTCTGTTCTACTTAGAGGAAATTGGGGAGCTGGCCTAACATGATCTGTAGGTGGATCATATTTTGTTTTCTCTAAAGAACTTCATCCCACCCACTTCATGAACAGAGAACGCCCAGAGTTTTCCTGTTTAGGTCTCTCTAAGCAGTAAAACAGCACTAAATAATAAAGTCATAAAGCGAATTAGGGCAGGTTGAAATTGGGATGGGCCATATATTCTGCCTTGGCAGTCATTCACAGTAAACTAAATCATATCCAGAACCAAGCTGGGCTTAGCATGCTGTGTTTGTGTAGTAGTATCTTTGAATAGAAGCACTTTAAAGGAGTATACTTTAAATGGGTACACAAGTAGATGTCAGAAATTTTTTGCATCACCACTCCAAGTATACAGCACCTACATTGATGCTTGGCAGTTAATATTATTAGAGGAGCACTAAATGCATCAGTGTTATTATAAAACTGACATTATGAGATATTTTCAGTGTTATCTTTGCCAGTGATAAACCCTACATCATGCAGCACCATTGCAATGATATTTATATTATAAGCTATAAATATGTATCCATGCACAATTCCTAATAAGGGCATAATATGGACTCCAGGGACCAGAAGACAAGGATTGCATCCTTGCAATCCCATTCAATGTCATGCTATGCATTTGCCAACTTATTGCTAACTTTCCATTTCTTCTACACAGAACTGGTAGCCATAGAAGAGTGTTCCTATAGGATCACTCTAAGTTATTTAATTCAGTGCAACTTGTTAGCAAAATCAATTTATTCGAGGATTTCCAAGATGTGCAGAGAAAACAATACACCCTTTGGGGAGTCTGGTGGGGAAACCTTACAGTGATAAATGTATATACTAATCTCAGAATTTTATCGTCTTCTATTTGTCGTTAGCATCTCTTCCTGATCTTTCTGGTTATTGTTCATTAGTTTGTTTTTGCTGGGTTTTTTCTTTGTTGTTTGGGGTTTTTGCAACATAGTGATAGATCTGAAATCCTCCTTTTTCACATAGAGAAAATATTTTTCATTTTTCTTCATTTTTAAAGTGCTTTATCTTCCTTTTTCTATCCTTGGGAATCATTGTCACCTTAGAATCTTGTTCTCTACTTAGCTAAGCCAAATGCTGACTTTCTGCTAGAAAATGTGTGAGAAACACTGCTCTCTCCTTTGCTTCTAACAGGCTTCCTCCATCATTTACTTTGCCCTTTCACTGAGACTTACAGAATTGCTCCATGAGTTTACTTCACAAACTCACATAGCAAGAAATTAAGCCAGAAACGAAATAGTTTTACATTTTTCTACTACTTTAGCAAGGTAAGTGGCTCAAGAGAGTGGCCAAGGAGAGCAAGAGTAGGCATGAAGGCTCAGGAGAAAGTGCAGGACTACACAGCTACAAACCAGAGATGGGAGAACGAAATGGAAATAGGAGTTCTTCATTTCAGCAGCAGCAAGTTATTAGAGCTGTTTGGTTGAACAGCTCATGGAGTCACTGCCTCATGTGCATTTGAGGCTGTGGCAGGCTATCATATGTCAGCAGGCAGCAACACCCAAACAGTTGGCATTTCCTTCACATCACTATTTCACTGTCTTTGTTTCAAAGTTATCCTTTTTTTTTTTTTTTTCCCCCTGTAAGGGAAGATGTAGCATGAGATGAGGAGACAAAGGCCTGACCAGGAAAAGAGCAAGAGTGGCTCAGAGTTGCAGGAGGGAAATTCTTCTGGAGACCAGAGGAGCTTTACAGAGGTTGCTGCCATTCAGAAAAGCAGCTGAGATTGCAAGCTAAGATATACAAAGTATATCAAGATACATGAAAGTTCGGGTCACCCTGTTAAGATACAATGAGCAGCAGAAATTGGTATTCCTACTCTGTACTTTTATTAGTCCTCAAAAAGCACCTCCATTTTCTCTATTTTAGAAGCTTTACTTTAAGTTTCTATTCTAACAGAACAATGTTAGAAAATCCTTTTGGTGTGATTGCTATGCTGACTGCAAGGAAGACTGACAAGGAGGTACATCTGGAATCTCTACCTGATTTTGGAGACAAATCATAAGCAGAAAGCTCTGTATCATGTTTGCATGTTAGCCTTCTTGAACAGTGCTGTAATGGCAAGAAGTTCCCAAGAGAGCCTATGTAGTGGTTTCAGCCCTCCCCTCTTCAGCTTCCCTTGTGCAAACCCTGGTGGTCATTAAACACTGCACCAAACCATTTTAACGTGCTCCATCAGCATAAAAAAATGGCCCAACAAAGCACTAAAACTGGCTTGAGTTGTTCTGGGCTGAAGATGACAGGCATGCACAACAGAAAGAATGACAGGACAACATGGTAGTCTAGACTCTACCCTGCTGAGGAAAACTTCACTTATCTGTCTCATGCCTGAGCTCTGTAGGAAGATTTGTCAATGAGCCAGCATGTGCTCTGACTAAATGCTTGTTCATCCTTTGCTTGCCTGCCTCATCTCCTGGGCTCTTCAGTGCCCATGGGTAGGCTCCTCAGCTGCCGCACCTATTGGGCGTTCAAATACCCATCTGCTGGAGAGGTGAACTCTGAACTAGGTCAGTTACTGGCACTCCCCAAAGTTGGCTTCTTATCTCTGCACAACCTGAAAATGCTCCAAGAAGATGCTTTTAATCCATGAGCAGCCCCACACCAGCTGACATGCTCATGCCCAGTTCTGATGCAGACAACGCAGCCGCCTAATGAGTCAGGGAGCGGTCATCAGGATACTCAGGCAGGCTGAAAGGATAAGGCAGACTCTATTCTGGGGTATTTTTGTAATATTTTCCATCACTGTATGCACTTGAAATAATTTAACCTTTTGTTCTTACTGAGGAAAAATGTGTTTTGTTTTTTTGGTGTGAGAGGGGATGGGATGGGAGTTACTGGAAAAATAAATTCCATCTTCAAGGCAGACCCTATCAAGTAAGTAACTTTAGAAGAATAGCCTGCCCACCTGTTGTGAGTGTTTCCAAATTTTATCTGGCATGTTCTGCTGTACAATTTTTTGCACTTTTATTTCTGAAAACCTTATTTCAGTTTAATTTTTTCGGAACACCAGGGTTCAGGCTGCTGTGTGCTAGTAAACTACATGTTAGGTCAGCATTATGTAACTTACAACCTCAGCTTCAGGACAGATATCTTATATATGGAGATCATTTGATCAGACATGTTATAACTTACTTAGTAGGTCTTTGTGCCATTTGGCCTGTGATTGTAACTATTTGTTATCACCAGAACAGTCTCATGTTTTTGAATTAGGAACAGATGAGTATCAACACTAGGTAGATCCAAAATTATAAAACATCTCATGACACAAGAGGCACACATGAAATTATTGCACATGCTACCACTTTACTCCATGTGCACCAGCAGGAATAATTTCAGTAATTTCTGAGTAGAAGCATAGAAAGTACAACTTTTCAAGCAAGACTAATCAAAATGCTGATCTTTTTTTAATAAAGAACAGTCATAGAGAATTATAAAGAGCATGCCCATGTATTTGAACTTCAACAGAAAGACTGTTGTCTGTTAACACTGAATGTTTTTTAAAGATCTACTATAGTATCAGCAGCAGACGTACTTGATAAAAGTCACTGGGTAATTTTAAAGCTTGAAATCTTCAAGAATCATTTGTCCTTAAAGCGGCTGCTTTTCTTTACCAGGGAACAGGGAATAATTTTTCTCTCCGGGGAAAACCACATAGTTTTTACTTCTTTCTAGCCTGTAAATCCCAAGAAAGAGATTGTTTTCTGTGGATGACTCCTTTAAATAAATTACAGTTATTTATAAATGCTGAGTGCAATTAATGTGTTTGAATAAAATAAAAATACTAAAAAGCTTAGCTACCAAAGGCAGTAGAACACTTTTGGAAAGGTAGAAATCCCCTTTTCTTCCAAGGAATAAGTTAGCAGGGCCTCTGGCAGGCAAGAAGCCTCCTGTGCCAGTAAGCCTGTTAGGAGTTGGACACCAGCAGCTTCCCACCTCCTCAGGGAGTCTGCAACCACTGTCCCCTACCATTCCAGAGCGAGTGTTCACTTCTGGTTCAGCTGCCTCTATGCTCCTGTTCAAGAAGAGTTTGTTCTCCTTCCTCACCTTTAAGTCAGTGCATCAATACCACAAATTCAAGTCTGAGGGCAAAGAAAGTGCCTTTCTCCTGCTGCCCAGAGACACAAACCGACAGCTTTCTCCACCCAGGAGACCTCCATCCACCACTCATCCACAAGTAGCCTCTTGCTCTCCTTCATTTGTTTCATGCTGCTTCAGAGGTACTGGGAAGACATTGCCCATCACCTGCCTGCCATCCTTGAATCCACAGTCACACACATCCTCCTACTACTCCTTTAAGCCAGTGCCAAAGCCCACCTCCCACTGTGAGACCATCCCAGGAAGAAGTACCAGGTGCTCCCTGATGCCTAAGCCTGCATGAGGGCACGCTTCGTTGCTCCAGTTCTTTTGATACTCCAGGTAATTTATACGTCACACGTTGAGAACCAAACCTTGCAATATTGTGCGATTGCATCCTACCTGGAGACACTCCAGCACACTTTCCACAGCTCAGCTGGCTCTTGAATTGCCCAAATATCCTCTAACTAACTATCTATCTGTTATCTGCTTGCTAAGTACTGCTGACCTAAATATATTCTTTCTCAATCAGCAATTAGATAAAGACAGAAGCTGGAGGACATTTTTAATCAACAGCATTCCTTTCAGAGAGTAACAAGCTGAAGCTGTAGCTCCAGAAGGCCCTGGAAGCCTGCAGAAAGATCTAAATGCTGACATGTGGACTGAAAAAAAATTAAAACATGAGCAAAACCTAATTAATAAATACACCAAAATCTGCAAATAACTGTTAGGGGAAAAAGAAGGAAGAAAAAAAAAAAAAAAAAAAAAAAAACTTAAAGGAAAGCAAGCAAGTGAAAATTCATTAATACCTCTAAGTTTTTGGGCTATTTGAAATCTAGACCAGTAATCTAGTTAGAGGTCCCAGTATAAGGTTGCATATAATGACTTAATTAAAGACTACTGTAATGTATAGGTGCTGGAAATGTCTGTTAAAGATAAATGTTTTCAATCTTTGACTGCATTCCATTTTGCAAGCCTGAAGTTCATTTCATGCCACACACTTTTTAATATAGTTTGAAAAGCAAGAATAGCTATAAAAGTTATTTAATAAAGCAAATTATTGAAATGAGTATGATCAAGCAAATTACAAGTAATATATATGTCACATTTTACCATAGCAAAAGCTTTTTTCTTGCTTTTTTTGTCCTCTTTTTTATATAATGAATGTAAGTGAAAAGCAATGTGAAATTTCATTTATGGATGCACATCACTTTGAGGGAAAAAAAGACTATCTACTACACTTAGGAAATGCCTACGTTTTCCTCCTTCATTCTAATTTCCCATGTATTCATGAATGTTTCTAATCTCTTTTTATGTTTGGGGAATGAAGGAGGCTTCAAATTCATATGTCATAAGTATGGAATGTATTCCCTGATATTTAGTTGTGGGGAATCCTTCCTGTGTTACAGAGTAACTTATACAGCAGCTGTGATCAAGATGTTTGTAAAGTTTTCCTTGCTGTGTTGTTTACCTGTTCTGAAACACTTACTGTTTTAACATCGGAGCCAAAGCCCAATCAGAATACTAAGATTTGTATGCACAGTGTTTTGGGGAATGCTTAGGGGTTTGTGGGTTTTTTGTGGCAATTTTTCAAGATACTGGGAGACAAAATAGTGGAAAATTAGAAAAATATCTTCAAGAGTCCAGATGCAACTATCAAGGTCAGTTCTGTCTACTTAGAGTATGTTTGCAATGAATCATCTCCATAATTTTGACGTGAATCATCTCTCTAGCTTTTAGGGGGCTGATGAGGTGCCTGGGGAATGTGTTCATTGTTAAAAGACTACAAAATCTACCACAAAATGAATAGTTGAACTGAATCAACCAATAAAATGTTTTAAATACATTATATTTAAGATATATTTTTCAATTTTAAAAAAAAATTACATTGACCTCTCAACTTGCTATGCTTACCTGTAAACTTGTGACGATTGTAGACCATGGTTCTCAGTCAGTAAAAACTGCTGTTGACACATTTTAGCCACTTTTGTAGCCTCGTTAGTCCTTTCCTTTGGGACATGGATAGGTGTGTCTTTGAATTTGGAATGCAGTGAGTGGAAGGGATGGGAAGCAGGAAACTGAGAATAAACAAACACAGGCTTACCTTCATCAACTCTCCAGAATTCAGAGAAGAATGTTAATATTAACATCAGGCTCATTTTGAAAGCTCTACTCAATACGTGTGCCATTCCAGTGTGCCACTGGAGTCCAGGTGTTGTCACAAAGCTAAAGCAATTTGAAACATAAATCTACATCTCCAATTTAGTTCACAATACTATTTTGCTTTTACAATTTTTCAGCTTTTTTAACTGAACAAACCCCAGGTTTTGCTCTAATGTAGGGAGTACATTAAATTGTCAATGTAAAGGCTTCTTAAAGGAATCTTTCCCTTTTTCTGTTTTTTTTTTTTCATTTTATTCTCTGCTAGACCCTAGATGTAATGGTTACATACAGATCTGTATTTGCCCTAGCATTATAACATCCTGATATTGGGATTTGCAATAAGACATTTAATGCATAATTGTGAACTACCAGGTATGCAAATAGTGTGTAAAATGTTATCTATCACATCCAGTTATGCTACTCCAGTGAAGCACGTGATTACTTCACCTTCTTTCACAGGCATCTTGTTTTACTGAAACTTATCATATTAATAATGTCTTTGACCTTATGCCAACTAGCATTTCAGAAGCTGAGAGTTTTCATCTTATTTTTTCAAATGACAAGAGCAGTGATCTCTACAATATTTTTCCTGGCTATTTTGGGCAACTGAAATTCTCTGAAGTAGTCCCTTTCTCATGTAAATGTTTAATCTAATTTTGTTTTTCTGAATCACACTTATGCAGGATGCCTAAGCCACTGCAGTGGTGTGGAGACAGACCAAAATTTTATTAATTTCCTAACTGGGATAAAAAATGAAACATGCAAGTATCATTCTAACAAAGTGCAATTGAAGGTAGATATATCATCATTCATGTTCACTTCTTCCATTGCCATTCTCTGAATTGTTATACAGCTGTGATGTTTCTCCTCAGAAAGAGTTGCACAGCAGTAGTAGACAAAGACAGGGGTAATAGGTGCCTATGGTTTGCTTAAAGCTGCATATACCTTTCAGCATGATTCCTTAGATGCCAGTTTAAATATCATGATGATAATATTATCTTTTGCTGGAAAAATTTCTAAGAAACTTGTATCTGCCTTTGTCCTCAGAGTTTTATCAGACTTATCAAATTGTCTCCATAAAGAGAGTTCAGTGAAGAAGCCATTTTTAAAAACCTTGAGATTTTATGCTGTTGTGAGGCAGTGGAAGGTGTTTGCACATATTTGCAAATGTGTTAGGAAATTATAGTCTCCTTCTAGAATGAAAATAAATCTTTATATTGAACTGTCAAATGCTCTCTTCTCAAAATAATTTAAAATGCCATTGTAGGATAGGTTTGATCATAAACTTATGGCTTCATCCTCATTTAGTCTATGCTGTGAACAGGTATGGGATGGGTTTTAGTCATTAATGCAATACAGCACAGAAACAATTTCAGTGCAAATTTCAACTTTGTTTTCCTTTTTTTCTAATCGCAGTATGTTTATCCAAGCTTCTATTCTGCAATGAAAAATGTTAATGAGGAACCCACTCTACAAAGTAAATACTGGGATTTTGATAGGTATTCAACCTGGGCCAAAAAGGGGGTTTAGGGCTTTGTGGTTTTGTTGTGTAATGAAATTGCAATGGTATATTTCATAAATGTGTTCATACAAAGTCTGCTTTTAATTTCATGAGAGCCTAAATCCAGCTTCATCAGGCTTATCTTCGTGCCATTGCTGGATCTTTAATTCTTCTTTTGTTAGTCTCTTAAGAGTCCGTATAACTTTTAACAGGAATCTGGCTGAGCCAAAAAGGAAATCATCTCAATAATGCTGCATGCCAGTGCTTTGTGTACATCTCATTATCACAATATGCTAAGGCCGTTAGAGGCTAAGCCTGATAGTGAAAATATGAGAGGAAGTCCTTATGGAAGCAAAACGGTTCTTCATAGTAGGAGACTAGTAGTTCAAAATCATCCAGATGTCTCAAGATTGATCAAAAATGTAACAGCACTACATTCTCAGTTACTTACAGGACTGCTATTTATCTCAGCGTCATATCAATCTATTGTAAATATTTTGTCAAGAGTCTGCTTAAGGCGAGAGAGAAAGTTGGATTACTTTCATCACTGATAAAGCAAACAATGCAAAGTCTTACTGTCAAAAGGAGTAAATGCGCCTGTGCTTTCCTCATCCTCATTTTTTAAACCACTAACAATGTCAGTCATTCTGAACACCAAGGTTACAAAGAGTAAAAGGACTGTTTATTCAAAAAATCTTCTGAAAAGGGCACAGAAAATAGGAAGCCTTGCATTTCTACTGGTAATCCCTCACCTCCTAACAACACTCATCTGTTAGGGAGAGAGAAGTGTTGTAACATCTGGCTCAGTGTGGTGAGTTTTCATCTTCAGTTGGGAGGGCTGATGTCATGTAAGGAACAGAGCAGCACACTAACTGCTGCAAATGAGAGGCAGCAGCACTGCTTATCCTGGGAGCTGGGGCTCCTGGATCAGCTGAATGGCTGCCTGCCGCCCTTATGTGTTGATTCTGGCCCATTAACCATCCTATTAATCTTCAAAAAGCTTCAAGGCATGAGTGGTTTGGAGAGTGAATATAGGTGAGAATTTGCAGGTGTCATTCACACAAAACAGCCATCTTCCACGCTCTTTTCATCAAACAGATTTCCCAGTCTTTCAGAGCACAGAAGGAAATTCTTTCCACCACCTTTTACCTTGTCTGAAATTTCTGAGAATCAAGATTTTTAACATTTTGAAAGATGGTAGTGCAAGTTTAAAGGACTGGCAAGTCAGTTTGTAAGAACGAGGAGGATATTTGTTTTGGAAAATTTATATACTTCATTCAACCTACATCCTTTAACTTTCAGTTTTTGTGTCACCACAATATATACTGCTGCATGAGTCATCTCAGTCCTGTATGAACCAGCATTTTGATTCACTCTAATATTCTGTTCTATTCTTTTGGGAAAGAACAGCATAGAAGAACAGAGCAATTTTAGCCAATTTGAAGTTTATGCTATGCTTTACACCTGACTTCACTTTACTAACACCTGCCTGAAGAATAATTAGCAGGCCACTTTTAAAGAAAGAACTTCCATACACCACAGATGGCATTTTTCATACCAGACAGGCAACGATGTATGTTGGAAGTGAGCCAAACTGTCTGCAAAAACTGTGAGAAATTCAAGACAGACATCTGAATGCAAGGAAAGTTTCACCTTCCTCACCACCCCTACCCCCCACACCATCTGGGAACATCTGTTCAAACCTACCTTTCTATATAACGCACTTTATTTTTCTTATCTACTAATACCACAAATTGCAGAAAGAAAGCAGCATAGAAAGATGCTTTCTTATTGCTTATGAAACCTAGAATTTAATAACACAATGTGATGATTTGCCAGCTATACAAATCCCGTATAATGCCTCCTGTTAGAACCAAGAACAGAATTTTCATAACCCCATAATATGGGGTTCTCAACTCACATTTCCATAAAGTGGTCCTAATTTTCACTGTATACTCAAAACTTTATTGAAATCAGGATACTGTGTGTCATAATGGAGGCACAAAGTCAACAGTCACTTTGGAAATTATTGGCTAATGTCTTAATCTTGGACTGTTCACTGATTTGTATGAACTTGTGTGTGTACTTTGGGCTAAGTCCAAATCCTTGTGAAATCAATCGTAATCTTTCCATTGCCATCTATAGGCTTTAGATGAGGTCCTTTGCTGCCATAGAAGAACCTTTACTTCTTTCCTGCAAAAATATTCCATATGAATGGAATCCTGAGATCTCACCATAATATTGTCATCAGAATCAAATGTCTTACACAAATATGCTAAAATTAGAAAAGTGACAACTCTATGTTGTACTTAGTATCATTTGCAAAAGAAAAGTTGTGTATTTTATTTCCACAGTTCCAGTGAATAGCTATCTACATAAGAATTATAGAAATATGTATAGAAAATTATTTCCAGTGTGTTGTAATTCCAAATTTTGGGGCTTTTTTTCTCCCCTGGTAGGTTCTACTCCCTTAAATACATTTCTGTGGTGATTTAATAAAATTTTTCTAAGAGCACTTTTCAAGATACATTTTTAATTTGGGAAAATGCCCATTTTAGTATTTTCTCAGCTGTGCATGTGACTTTCTTGGCAAATAATGTGGTAAGCATTCAGAATAGACATATTTCTAAAAACTCTGAAGTCCATAAGCAAAACATAAGTTACATATACAGTGTCTGTATTTTCGTGGTGACACTAAGGATAAGAGTCTGTCCCTAAATACTAAACTATTCCTACAGATATCTGCCACATTAATTGCTTCATATGATTTTGGAGCCTGCTTTTATAATACAAATTTCATTATATTATCCTATGGTTATAAGACAAGAAAGTTCCTACAGAAATCAATTATTGTGATGTTTACTTAAAGGATGAGTGAATCTCATGAATTTGTTGGTCACCAATGTAAAATAACATTTTACAAGATTTCTCTTAACGAATGCTAAATTTTCAAAATTTGCCAAAAACATATCCAAACATTAGCAGAAAAGTACTTATGTCCAAATTTTTTCTCTCTTGAGAGAGAGAAGTCAATCCGTGAGCTAGTAATCTTATTTTGTTAGATGTCAGAATTAGATGTTTAAATTCAAGTATATAACCTTAATAACCATAATACATAGAAATTTTATTAAAAGAACAGGAATCTGGCAATACACTGTACCCCTGTAAATTAGTTTTCTGGACAGAACTAGTAACACTTTAGTTATTATTTGATGTCCTGCATCATGTTCTTATCTTTACTATATTTTTCAGTTCTTCTTTGAAGAACAACATATTTGCTCTTTTTTCATGAATCCTGTTAAGGGAAGGGGCGAGGGTCACAAGAGTTGGAATAGGTTGTCATAGAAGGCATTCAAGGGACAAATAGTATTTAAAAAGAACAGAACCAGGTCGTCACAGCACATTTACTAAAGCCCTGAACCTAATCCCAAAAGGCTTACTTGACCTGTCATACATGGTGGTCAATACAAATTTCTTGAGTGCCTTTTCTTTTAAAATCTTTGGAGTTTTTCTAAAGAAAAGTGCTGAAAAAGAAAAAGGGAGCTATGATTATTTCCTACTACAGCTACTATTTAACAAATTCTTCATTTTACAATGCTTTGTGGGGTCTTCTCTGTTTATTCATCTCAACCAAGTCTAGTGTTCGGGTGATAGTCCTGCATGCACGACTTGGACAGAGGTAATAAAGGACTGAGAAACTTCTAAGACTTTTGCAGTTTTTACAGATGAATGTGATAACCTCTTATTATGCCATATGGAGGCCCTGACTAACAGCCAGGGGCCTTAAATTACATTGAAACTGATTCCTACACCACAGCTTTCAGCTGTAAATGAAGCCAAAAGACCATGGGCTTAAAATTAAAATGGAAAGAAATATATAAAAACAAATGAGCTCCAGTGAGTCATTATTAATCTGAGTTTATAGTGTCCACCACCACTGAAGCCCTGTGCCAGTTACTGCTGGTTATCTGCTATGTTGCCTTTTATAAATTAATTTAGACATCAGGTTGCATACAGAATTCTCTCTTTCAATCAAATAATCATTTGATAAAAATCAATGATATGTAATTACAGTTCATAATTAGTTAAATGTTATTGTCTAGAATTTATTGAATCTTGTAGTTGATCTTAAATAATGCATGTACTCAGTTAAATACAAACTCACCCAAGAGAAATCAACTGACAGAAGCCAGGAAATTCTAAATGAAGGCTCAAGCTGACATTTTGTCCCTAACTTAGGTTTCCTCATAGCTACTAAGCGTGTATGACCTAATAGCGCTTCTCTCTCTTTTTTTTTACAAATAATATAATTGCAGCAGTCAGAGCCTTCACTTGCAAAAGCAGGAAACATAAACTACCTTGAAACTCGGCCCATGGTGGAAAGATACAGGTATAGAATCTCTTCTTGTGCTCCCTTTCTTTTGACTGCTTTTGAATCCAATGAAAATTCAAGAAAAGACACAGCTTTCAGTGTGTGGTTAAATAAATTCAACCACCTAGCAGTGGTATTGTTTTAACAATACCTCTTGAACTGCTATTATCAAAATAAATCTAAAACAATGAAGCTATAGTAAATAAAATTATGAAATAAGAAAACAACAGTCATAAAGGAAGAGAAAGAAACCCTGCAATTAATATATAGCTTTGTACCTGAGAATAAAGAATTCGTATTATCCATTATGTTGAAAATTAAACTGTTAAACATCACTATCTTTTTACAGTCAATTCTATTTTCTGTGTGTATTTCCTGAGTACATTTCTATTTCTGGCTCAGCGACACGCCAACAGAACATAAAAGAGAGGTTGACTCTGGAGATACAATATCATTATGGTAACTCAAAAAACTCATGGCTCATCAGAAGCAAGATTCATTGACAAGTCAGGTAAAGTGATTATGCATTATTTAATGACAGGAAATAATAAAGATAAATAACCCTGACTAGGTTTCATCACACTTACATTTTGCTCTACAACCACGTGCCTGCACAACTTTGGGCAAGTCACAATCTTCGGGTTTGATTTTGTCCATCTGTTAAATGGTATAGCCTTAGCTATACCACATGGCTAGACTGGGAGAAGACTTAACAGTCTGCAGACAGATATAAAACGACAAAGATAAAGCAAACCCTTAGTTACAGTTCAAAAGCCTTTATCGAAATCTGTTTTCAACAACAAAATTGGGCTACAACTTTGATACAAAGTCATAGTATTTTACTGCAAGTGATGGATCCCAGGAGCTTTCATAAGAGAATTTTTGGGTAATTGGAGTATTCAGAAGAAGACAGAACACCATCTGCATGGATGAGTCCTGACCCGCTAACCCGTAAAGTGGTGCTAAAGTGTGGGGCATTTGTTGCTGCTCTATGTGGCTTGAATATGAGCTAGCTGAAATCTGGAAGAAGAATGTCTGTATTTCTGTGGGGCTGAGCATGCAGGGAAATTCCTTTCAAGACCATAGTAGGAAGTTCACTGTGCCTGGACTTCATAGCTTCAACTGCTGCCAGTGTGGGATCTCTGCACCACAGTGCACACAGCAATGGTGTACCAACAAACAATTATTGAAAGCCACCAGAGATCTTTAAGTAATCTGAGAAATTACTAAATAGAGTTAGCACCTTACAGCCATTTTCAAAGTCTGAGCTGCTTTTAAAGCATGGAAGAGGTTCAATTTTGTTAGACGTCTTTTTGTTCTATAATATAAAAGTTATATCATTTGGTCCTTTGTTTCACGGTTCATTCTCTAAACAAAACAAAACAAAAAAAAAATCTCCTAGCACTGCAAATCTATTTGCATGTTTCTCTCTCTTCAACCTGTGCTCTAAATCTCAGCAGATTCAGTTAAAACTAGGACAATGCAAAAATACTATCTCAATAGGAGAAACTGACTGTTGCCCCATGGCAAGTAACCCAGTCCAATCCCTGTGCCACTGAAAGAGTAACCTCACAAAGTGCCTTGGGCTAGGAATACGTTGTTGGTGCATTTCAGGTAATGTAAATAAAACACTTCCATTTGTTTTGTAAAATGTCAGCTCAAACTTGGTTGATCCATTTTCAGATGCAGTTGTAATTTTTTTTTTTTTTTTTAATGAGTGACAGCAAGAAACAATTCTGCAAACCTGAAAAGGCATTTTTGAATCAACAGAGTACTCTTCTCTCCCTTTTACTAGCATAACAAGTCACATTATATTTGTATGTGATTGAAAAGTGTTATTTGAAAATTAAAGATACTTATTTTCAACATTCCATTCTGATTTTTCATTTTGAAATGTAGTTATATTTTATTTAAGAGGGAGGGAAAAAATAACCAAGTGTAAAAAGCTTTATTCTGAATCATTGTAATTTTTTTCTGTTCTGATAATCCCTGCCAAGACCCAAAAAACCCTTCCCATTCAGACATCACAAATATTCACAACAGTCGGCTTACTTCTCTTGTCCCATTCCTGTTCTCAGCACTTTTGTACGACAAAGGCATTTGAAAAAGAACGGAGAAAAAAATGCAAAGCCCCTTAACTGCTGGAATTAATAAAATGTTCTGAAGTCTTTTAAGAAATTAATTACCCATTGCTTGGATATTTTAAACTAAAATGGTCATGACAACGATTAATGTGCAAGAAAGATCAAACTTAGAGTGGAAAGGATTTGGAAAATAGACAGACATTACTTGATCACTTTTAACTTTTATGATGCCCCACTGCTCCACGTAGCAGAAGTTCACTGAATGCTCACAAGCATTTCCTAGTGCTCCCTCTTTTTTTCACTCATCTCCTTCTATCACACTATCCAGTCCAATTAATCAGTGAATTTTTGGGAAGATACTTTGGGTTTTTTCTACTGAACAGCTTTACTGAACAAAGGCCTGATTAATGTAAGTATTCATCCCTGATTTGTATTTATTCCCTTTCATCCAAGTCAACAAGCTTCAACAAAATAAACCTTTACATTTGCTCTAAACCTGGAAAAATGGTTGAACAGACTCTTGTTGGTTTTGGCTGCAGACAACATTAGCTGCTAGTTAAATTTTTCCTGCTAAAGGAAAGTGTTTCCCAAATGGATCAAGGTAGAAGTTTATCCGAGATTAAAAGCCTTAATTTGAAAACAGCTTTGTGTTGTCCCCAGATGAAGTTCCAAAATACCCAAAAAAAGACAGAGCTGCTTAGGCAAAAATCATTTTTAGAATCCTATGAAATCACTGCAGAGAGACCAGAATTATTTAAAAAGGATTATTTATTAAACATATTTCTTTACAAAGTACAATCAATAGTTTGCATTAAATTTTGGGGTTTGGTATTTGCCTGTATGTACATAAAAGCTTATAACAGAAAATGTGTCTTGATTTTACACATGGGACACTAATATAGAGTTACCTTCATATTTTGATTTCTCCAGCATAAGCAGTTGATAATAACTTTCAGTTTATCAGTTGTTTTTTTAAAACTGAACATGAAGCAACAATATTTCTGCAGTGTCAGTACTTATCAATGTACTCAATTATGACAAGTAGAAATGAATAATCCTTTGGAAAGTTTCCACTGAGCATGAGTGGAACATGACATTTTTGGCAGGTTACTGGACTATCCTTATGATCGTAAAAATCACTTTTCGCAGTTATAAGATAGGAAGAATTGAGGAGCTAGGTAAATTTAATAATACCCTATTAGCAGCAGTTGATAGTAAATGCAACATAAGGTTTGTTTTGTCTGTCATACAAGGATGTGTCCGAGCAGACACTATTGTATTGTTCTCTACTTGAACAAAAGTATCTGCATGTATTGTATGTCTTTGGAAAAACAAAACAAAGATAAAGAGACAAAAAGCCATTTATTGTCATGAGTGACTATTGCCATCAGCTAATATGAATGCATTGCTAAAATTAGTGAAGACAGGAAAATGCTGTAAGGTAAATATATACAGAGTTAAAATACATTTCTTATCCACTAGATAGTGATTTTGTGGCACTGTGGTTTTCAGAGTATAACGTCTTTTGAGAGCAATGTAATTTTCAGTGCAAGCTAAAGCAAAAATACCTGCCCGCTGTCATAAACACAACAAACAAATCTGGAATGTTCAAAGTAAGTTTGTCTTCCACTTTTCCACTGTTGAGGCACCTTTTAAGACATGGCACTTACTGTAAACCATCTAAAAATCGAGAAAAGCAGACACAATAAGCCTGAATTTTCCACAACAACTTTAAAAAATCACTGCCAGAGTCATTTGCATAAGTAAACGATGCCTATGTAAGGCTTGCCAGCAAAGCATCTTTCCTGAGAACGGAGCTGGGGCACCCTCTGTGTATCATAAGTGTGCATGCTCAGAGCTGTGGTCGCTGTCGTGGCTGTCGTCGTTGGCTAGTGAGTCCCCCGTGTGCTGGAGCCCAGCGGCACCGATGCCAGAGAGCTCGGACGGGAGCAGAGTGCCCTTTTTCACATTCACCAGTTCCTTCTCCCGGGCCGCTGCCCCTTGCTGGCCCCCTTTTACACGTTTCCACTTCATCCGTCTGTTCTGGAACCAAACTTTTACCTTCACAGAAGAAAGACAAAATGAGAAAATAAAGATGGGGTCACTGAAGGTAATATCGAACTTTCTAGCTGTAGCGCAGCACTTGGGGATTGTTTCTTATTTTTCTAATGTGCCTTTCTGTCTGGATGGTAAAGAGCTTAGCAAGCTTTCCCTGAAGATCAGGCAATTCGGTTTTGGATAGGATGTGAACACTGGGGGTAATGACTGCAAAGGAGGAAAAGGGGTTACTCTAAGAAGACAGCTGGGCTATCCGCAGCAGACGGTTCTGTAGGAACATCTCAGAGTCCTTTAGGAAAAATTAAAAAGCTTGCATACACTTGAAAAACATATTAATGCCATTTTTCAGGGAGAGAAAGAAAGGCAAAATGTTTCCCATCAAGGGACTGTGCAGAAGAACGTACATTTTGAGTAACAGAGAACCCTTTATAGGAGTTTAGTTACTCTGGAAAGGAACTTGCCTGAAACGTTGGCATTGCTTTCTGCTTTGTTTCTGTAAACTGGTGATGAGTTTCAGGTGCAGAACTTTAAGGTGCTTTTTTTTTTTTTTCACTTTCTGAAATATCGGAAAGAGCATTTCTTACCATCAAAACTGNTAAGGTGCTTTTTTTTTTTTTTTTCACTTTCTGAAATATCGGAAAGAGCATTTCTTACCATCAAAACTGAAGATTTCCCTGTCTGTTTCACAAATATATTCAAATCATTTTAGTCAACTGATACTTTATTCTGCTACATTTAGCCACAGACTCTGGTCCAAGTTTTCCGACAAATTCAGAAGGCAAGGCATTTATAAATTTGAGTCAAAATGAGCAAATAATTTCAGGTAAGAATGAAAGAGAAATTCATAACATGGAAGACTAAAAATGTATCTGTGTTTAAACCCCATTACACATTAAACCCCAAGATTTTACTCCAGCTGAAACTCATTTCCCCTCCTTCCCTTCTCTGTATGGAAATATATGAGGGAGAAGTAAACCTTAATTATTTGCACTGCAAACCACAATTTTTTTTCAATAGCCAAAAGAAAAGTAAAGAAAAAAAAGATGTACATAGCAGCTGTCAGATATATTAGACCAGATTAAAGGCTGATTTCAGATCAGCTTTAAGTACTGTCACTGAAAACAGTATGAATAGAATATTGTTCTGTTTGATTCATTTAATATTGCTGAAAAATCTCATGCATGTGTGCGCAGCTCTTCAGATGAAGGTTCCGCAGAAAAATAAACAATGCCTGCAACATTTCACTTGGAAAAAGAGCAAGAAACTTCCAGTGTTGTATATCCTCTGCTGTGTTCAGCAGAATGTGTTTCAGAGTTTTAAAAGAATCAGCAAGCAACAAGCACAGCAGGACGTATTGTACAACATGAGTAATAGAGCCACAAAAATGCTATTTTGCTGAATCTGTCTTACACATCCAGGAAACATCACAGTGTTTAACCTTTACTATGACTTTGAATTTTACATTAAAATTTTACTACAATTGAACTGAAGGATAACGTCACTGTCTTTGTGTATGAATACAGGAAGGAAGAGAGGTTATTTATTTTTTTAATACTATATTCCTGTTAAAGCCAAAGTAAGCTGTTAAAGCAAATCACTCGGGAACAGAGCAAAATGATTCCAGGTTAGTTAAGAGCCTTAAAGCACAGCATATCCTTTCCTCTAGTCAGCTCATCAGAGCCAAAAAGATCTAGCTTGCAAAGTGAAATGAGTGTAAAAGGGAAGGTATTTATTACTGGCTGCTGTGATGTTGGAAATTATCATTCTCAGGACTGGTATCAGAACTGTCCTTGGAAACAATGTCTTCAAAAGGGAACAGCATTTCTGGCAGCTTTCTGGGGGAAGTGATAATGCGATTTTGTCTAGTTTTTTAGGTTTTTTTAAAACAGTGAAGTTTCCCTTGCAAAAGGCACTGCTCTATTTGTGTCAGGTAGTGCAGTAGATGCAAATTCAGTCATAATCTAAACATCAAAAATAATACACTTTTCCTTGAACCCATAACCACAGGATATTATCACACTTGTTATGAAATAAGGGCCAAGAGAATTTTCTTTGGTAAGAAGAAATTACAGGATTGGAGTAATTGCTATTAGGTCCAAGCAATTCTCTGGATATTTTTATGTCCTTGAACATTCACTGAATAATTCACAGCACTGAAAGCCTAAAACAAAATAATAATACATACAAAATGTGGTTTCAAGAAAAAAGACAATGATACCTTTGAAGTAAAAGTTTTGGTACACAGCCTGGATGCAACCTCCTTTAACTTACTGGAACAGGAGACATCCAGGCAAACAGCCTTCTGGATGCAGCCAGTTCATTTCTGGATACTTGAGAAAATAAAGCTAATACTCCTATAGCCAGTCAGAAACTGTTCTAGATGGGACAGGAGTGAGCAGGATGATAACTGCCTGGTTTCTGTTACAGGGCTCATTTCTGTTCTCTCACAGATAAAGCTAATTCTCCCATCTGCTGACCTGATATTTTTTGACTGTTTTGTACTGTAATTTAATAAATTATTCTAGTTTTCATTTTTTATGACAATGCATTTGCATTCTGATTGTTGTAAGTCATGCCGCTTCACAGCAGCAGAGTTGAGAGGAGTCTGTCTCCTTGACAATTAAGCCCAAGAGATTGACACCTGTTTCCAGGTAATGAATAGCTGAATCCAGGCTGGGGAGTACTTCTTCACTTAGATTATCGACTGCCAGGTCAGCTCATAAGATCATGCCTTAGAGTGCCTCCAGCAGGGATTGGTAGAGGTCAGCATCTGCATATTAGTTGATATAAATCAATTAAGGGATGATGACTTCCTTTTTCAGGAATAAGCACAAGATACATTTACGTATTTCTGAGGATCCAGTATGCAACGCTGCATCTGCACATGACCCACTGTATGGGAAACATGGCATTTGGGGAAGGTTGGGTTGAAAGGACTCCAGCTACCTTTGCATGCACTCTCTTGAGTGTAGAAGGAGTAACACTGACAGTCTCATAGGAGGAAATGAGAAAATGGTAACAATGCTAGAAAGGGGTGGGGGAAAGGCTTTTTTGTTCATGACTTTAAATAAACTGCATCTGGTTTACTTAGAGAATATAAAATAAGCAATTTCATTATTTGGTATGTCAAAGATTCTTTTCAAAAGCCAGAAGTCATTTATAGTGAAGTTTATAATTGAAAATATTGTGAGTTTATTTTGATATAATTTGCTGTGTTAATGTACAGCAGGGCTCTTATATGAGGGAGTACATTAGGTATTTTTTATGTATGTCTATTTCTTTATGTCCTCCATTATGACATGCTGAAGTCCACTTTTGACCTGATCTATCTGATCTACAAAGGACACTAATGTCAATATGAGTTTTTTCATACAGCTCAATAGATTCTAAATGAAGACTTTATTGCTCATTTGCTAATAATATGAGACAGGTACTTCACTTGTTATTTCCTGTAGAGATCAAATTTAGATCTTGGAATTCTGACCTTCCTTTGGAGCTGAAGAGTCAGTTATAGAGGGTATATGATATGTGATCCATCAGTATTTTAGTGATGGAAAGGAAGTGAAGCAAACAGTGTGAAGTAATTCAGAGTGTCAGTTTATCTTGGTTCATGGAAAAACATATTTTTTAAAAACACAACTCATTGAAATCTTACAGGTCTTGCATAAAACATGAATCAAAGCAAAACACCCTGAGAAACAAAAAGGAGAGAGGACAAAGAAAGAAGATAGAAAAGAAAATAAAGAGCAGAACGGAACAGAACAGAACAGAATAGGCTAGAATAGGCTAGAATAGGCTAGACTAGAATAGAGTGGAACAGAGCAGAGTAGAGTAGAGTAGAATAGAATAGAATAGAGTAGAATAGAGTAGAGTAGAATAGTCAAGAGTGACAGAGAGTGACTGAATAATTGAAAGAAAAATAAAGAAAAATTAAAATAAAACTAAAGGAGAGAGGAAAAATTCTTACTGAAGTGAGCTTGAAAAATTCTTGAAATTTCTCTCAGTGAAAGAACTAGTGGTGACATATGTAACTTTTGCAAAATACGATATCCTTTTAAAGCAGTTTAAAGATCTACTGTGACAAACTTAATAAGATTTACAAACCTTTTCATGCTATTTTTCAAGTCTAAGTTAGCTCCAACAGGATCTGAGAGTGGTCACCACCTCCCAGTATCAAGTCCTGATTGCCTACTGTTTATTAAAACGCACTCCCTCTTCTCCACCCTTTGAATAGCACAACTTGACTGCATAGAGCAAGCATATGTATGCACAGAAAACAAAGGAAGTGGCGGGAAATGAGCTGTATTAAAGATGATGGTAGCATTAACAGCTGTTTCTAAATCAGCGCTTATGAGCCAGTCTATTGAGTACATCTGCTTACTGGCACGAAAGCCCTGTTTCTTTTCCCTTAGTCAACAAGTTGTTTAGCATCTGCATCTCCACATCTGATGATTAGACTGCTAAGACAGGAGTAAATTATTTCACATCACATATCTCCTGATGTACAAGATAAATGTGTTTACTGTGACCAATTTATTTTAAGGTCTACTCTGCAGGAATCATAGGAGGGGAGTCAAAACAAGGAGGTTGACACTCTTAGTGTCTACATTGCCAAAATAATTATTACACACTTATGATATATAAGTCCTTAGTAATCTTAAGGACCACATGATGTGCTGTGTTGCATGTGTATCTTTAATACAACTTCCCGATGTGGATGTCAACACATCCTTTTGATTAAAAATGTGAATATTGCCTAAACTTCTGATTTAATGTTCCTTCTTTAGAAGAGCCCTTCAGTCATATTAACTTTCAGAATAACTGATTGAAAAATTAATGGCTGAATTCAAACTACCTTAGTTGCACTGTCTGCTCTCTTTCTTCTTTTAAGAAAGAATATTTTTTCTTTCTAATAGCTCTTTTCTGAAAATGAAAGATTCTTTCCTAAAATGAGGTTTTCTCTTCCAGGTTTTAGTGGCCTGAGTCCCAAATTAAAATTTGAGGCCTGATATCTCAAGAGACTTAAAAATTAAAAACCAGAATGCTGTGCCAGTTGAAACTGTTATTTTGCTTTAAGGGATCCATATTTCTAATCAAGAGTCTTTGAAGTCAGTATCCTAAATTCCATGTTTTAATATAGCTAAATGATATATCATGAAGACCAAAGCATCAAGCCTTTAAAGCCTTCTGCCCCTTGTCAGCCATTGTCAATTTTCTTTTGCTTTTGTTATTTTTAGATCTTCCAATTTACTTTCCTCTAATACAGACAAACATGAATAACAAAAATTAACCCTGAGTTTTCAAAATTAGAAAAAAAAATGGAGTTTACCTCTCAACTTTCTTTGGCTCTGAAAACATTCCCGTTATTTTTATATAGTACATTTAGCTGCCAAGTTTTAAGGAGTCAAACTCCTGCACTTTACAGAAATCCCTAGTGTTATACAGATGAAGTTTACTTTTTTTGCATATATAGAGATAGTATTTTCATGACAGTTTATTCAGAAACTTATGAAAGTAAAGAGAAATGTACAACCAGAAAGTTTCTTTCCTAAGAATAAGTGTTCATAGAATATGACTTGAAGAAATTCCATTTTCCATTCCAAAAAAATTCTCATAAAAATCTCAAATATATTTTAGAGATTAAAAACAGTTTAAATAAATCTGAGTATTAAATGTCTTCTTAGTTATTATAAAATATTTACAAAATCCATCACTTGGAGAAAATTGACTTCTCTTTGGAAATTTGAGTGGTTACCAGAACATTCTGATTAAAATTACTTAAGTCACCTGCTCACTGATTTAAAACTATCTGCTCTGTGTTAAGTTACAGGACTTTGCACTGAATGTGTACAAGTACTTTGCAGCAGCTGTTGAGAAAAAGGGGAGGTTTTGGCAAGTGCACAAAGGACAGCTGGAGCTTTTGGCACCCAGGAAGGTGTAGGAGTAAGTTCTGGTTTATCATTACATAAAAGTCAGTTGAGATTTTGGTACTGCTTAGGTGATACATTCTCCTTTCTACCTCCCACGTTTAGACAGGGATGGAATAGACATTATATTTCAGAGGACAGCAGTGATAGCAGTACTTCATTCCAGTTTTAGAAATCTTTGGGAGCACTCAGTTTACCTCCCTCTACTCTATCCAAAGAATAGCCACCTTCTCCACCAATGATCTTCAAAATTGATTTCATGATCAGACAGTTTATCCTTCTGAATCAAAACTTCTCCAAAGCAGATTTTGCAGTTAAAATATCTTAAGCAGAAAGAGGCACACTATTTCAGGTTCCTTCCTCCTACTGACTTATTTTACATAATCTAAGGAAATGGTTTTTTGTAAAATAAGTCTTTCCCTTTTTTGGTTAAAGGCCAAAAAAGGCAATTTGTGGGGCTGCTGCTAAAACTCCCTCTACCTTATTATCCTGTAATAGATCTTTTTAGAGTCTACTTTCATCCTGTTTCTTACATATGTATAGTACCTAAAGAGGGCTTACAAGGATGGAGAGGTACTTTTGATAGTGGCACGTAGTAATAGGACAAAGGGTAATGGTCTTAAGATGAAGGTTTAGATTAGACAGTACGAAGAAATGCTTTGCTGTGAGGGTGAGGTTGCCCAGAGACGTTGTGAACTCCCCATCTCTGCAAGTGTTCAAGACCAGAATGGATGGGGATTTGAGCAACTTGGTCTAGTGAAATGTTCCCTGCCCGTGGCACGGCAGTTGGAACTAGATGATCTTTAAGACCTTTTAACTCAAACAATTCCATGATTCTATGATTGTGTGATTCCAAATATACAAAATAAACAAATGAGAAAAGGTGGAAAACTAATTTGTGGAGAAGATGACCTTTAGCTAAACTTTCCTCTTCTTTGTGTAGGCATTTACCTCCATGGATTACTCACATGTAGAGTATTTTATTTCATAATAAAAAAATTGTAATGTGCAGCACTCTGCATTTTGCACAGATCAACTGAATGTGAAAGTTAAAAGATGGTAGGTAATCAAAACTGGCTTTTGGATGAGTATGTTAATGCTTCTTTCTGCTACTACTTTACTATAAAGAAAGGCAAATCCCTTGAGGAGTAGAAACCTCAGGGGGAGAGATTCTACATTTTTCAATGGCCTGCATAAAAAATATCTCCTTTATTCTACGTGTTCATTTTTTAACTTTCCAAAATCATTTGTTGTCCACTGATTTCTTCTATTTCTGAAAGTGACTACAAATGAATTTTAAAAGCTCCTCTCTCCCTAAACAGAAGGCAGAAGAAGCCACATCTTTCTCAGCTCGAGCTGCTAATATTTCTGTCTATATCACATATGCTTCTTGGCACAGGCAGAGGTTTCTCCCCACCCAGAACCTCAGAGTTTCTCTGCAGGTGTGGGGTCCATTCACAACTAACAGATTGAGGCACTTGGATCTTTGCATAAGAATTGCTTGTTTGAATTCAATCAACATTGCAAATTAAATATGCTGATTGAATTTTTGCCATGTGATTTTTTAAAAAGAATTATTGTACAAATCAAAATTATGCACAATCTGTATTTAAATTTTCTAGGTGCATTCTTTCCTGAGGAAGACGAGAGGCTGCACAGTAACTCTTTCTGCTGGCATTTATATTGCTCAAGACAAATATCAAAATTTTATTTAAGAGTGTTACTTAAAATAAACAAAAAATCTAAAGGATTTCAAGCCACACAGGCTCATTATTATAGTGTCTATAGAGAGAGATTAACACATGGAAGTGTGGAATGAGCAGCTGCCTTTCAGAGAAGATGTGATAGCATGACAAATCAGACAGATATGGTCAAGCCTGTCCCATCAATCCAGTCTGATTTTGTTCTAAAATGTGTAGAGGAATAATTTCACCACTTAAACTCAGAAAACTAGCTTCCTAAAGTAGAAAACTAGTTATGCCATGTGCTGCATGAAGAGATATTTACACTTGCAGAGGTTCTGCAGAACAAACACATGATGGAGGAATATTGAACTCCCTGTTTTCTTGCCTGGGTAACTAAGTGAAGCTACTCTTACCTTACCAGTGAAGTCTGAAAAATGCAGTGATTAGCCTCCCTAGAACTTTGTAATGCTGAGAAGGATTCTAATGAAGTCATTTGTGATGAAAAATTGAGGTAACCAGGTCTGGAGAAAATTTTTCTAATGGTGAACTTCTTTTAGTATTTGCTTGGTCTTAACAATGCAGTACTACAGCATGGGTTATGGTACTATATCAAAGTATAATTTAAATAATAGTGCTGCTTGCTTCCATTTCTGGTAGAAAAGGCATCACAAAGCTTCTTTCTTTGTGACTCTTTCCATGTTGGCACCTCATGCGCAGAAGTCAAATAGTTGATACAAAAACATTCTTCACTCAGACAAAATTTTGTCCTTTGCCTATGCAAAATCAATGGCTTTAGGCCTTTTATAAATGATTGGTAACTTCTAGGCAGGTACTGGAAATTAAAGTTGAGAAGAAATAAACCCTCTCATTGCCATCAGCAGAATTTAATCTGACTAGGTGGGATTTTCCATTTATGTTGGCAAACAGAAGCATTACATCTTTGGACTGTTTATTCCGGTAACCTTAGCTAGCCTGAAGAACTGCAACACTACTCTTTTGATTAGCTCCATGCAAAAAGATCTTGCGAGATGGAAAGATCTCCTACTCTTTCTATATTTGGCAGGATCAACTCCATAAAAATGTCCATTTTGCCACGCCTCTGATACCCCACTGCAGCTGCTTCCTCCCCTCATCCCACAGTGAGATATTAAAAAGTCTGTATGGAACCTTCTCCAAGTTTATCTGGAGGTACAAAAAAGCCAAGAATGCGCTTGTCAAGGTTACAAATATCTAGGGAGCTCAGATAGTTTTTAGCCTAACTAGGTCTTCAAAACATAATAGAGGCCTGCCAGCTGAAAATTATTAACTGCTGGCTCAGCTGGGATTGTGAGTGTACTCTATAGGAGAGGGAGTAGGAATTATATGTACCTATATTTCTGGAATTCTTACAATGCCATAATAGAGCCATCCTACCACCAGATGTGCTTATAATGCTCTCAAAGTGCACTCTTAATATCTAGGCAATTGAGGCACTTATTTCATTTCATCCTCCTGTCTTGTAATTCAGGTTTCCTTTTTAGGGAGTGATAGGATTACTTCCTTCTCCTGAGCCATATGTTGTTAGGGTTTTTTCATTATTATTTTTGTGAAATGGCCTTCCATGAGTCATTTATGTTTGAACTGATCTTGTAAGTTATTTCAAAAGTCAAATGGAGCCTTACTTTGATGACTGCAGAAAACTTTAATACCCTTATATAGCTTTTTAAATATGGTCAGACGTATGCTTTTTTCTACAGCTTGTTTAAATGCCAGAAAGGTAATTATGAAGTGTAAGTTGGTCAGTGCCTCTTTTAATCTGTGGCGTATGGTAGAAATTATCACTGTAGTCAAGGGGAAGATAGAGATTTCTTAAGATAATAGGCTACGTGATTTATCTCACATTTTGGGAAATAACTGAAAGTTGTAGCTTTAGGATGACCCAACAATACTTTCCCCAGATTATTTTGTTGTTCTTCTATCTCTGAATAATACCCTTGTAATTTTTTTTTTTAAACCCTAGTGAAAAAATAATGCTAAACAAGTAATTCCATCCGGGGTTAGGTCTGCTCTCAAACCTATTTTCCGAGCAGATGTGTTAGTTTGCCTAATACCCACTGCTACTTTTTTGTCATTGTACTATCTCAAGCAAGTTTCAATTCTCTGCAGGCAAATTCAGTGTTTCAGGAGAGAGCAAGGAATCTCCCAACACCAAGAGGTCTACAGCATGTGATGAGATCAAGCCTATCACTTGTGTGTTCACTTATTTCAAAGAAAGGTACTACTGCTTTCAAACAAAGGAACGATCACCTGTTGCATTTTCTACAATGCAGCTTTGGGGAAAAATGGTTCCACAAATAGCAATTTTGTAAAAATGCTACCTCACTGGAAAGGGTGGGGCGAGGGTTTAATTCCATCAATATATTTTAGATCCCTTTTTTGCCCCTGTTTAAGGTAGGTATCAAATATGCTCCCCTCTGTAGGGACAGCTAGTTTTAAAAAAAGTAGTAACATTAGTAAGTATGAAAATAAGTGCTATTATCTCACTCAAGAATAATGATTCATTTAGGTAATGATGGAAAGACAGGTCCTGAAGGAGAGTTCCCTGTGTTAACTGGAGAGAAAAGAGATCTTAGTGTCACACCGCGCTCACCCTGAAGTACGTTTTTAAATCACTGGAGGAATAGTGATGTGAAACAAATATGCAAAAGCCAAGTCTTTTGATTTATGGCATTTTGCTTTTGATGTCTGCTATATACTATGGAAACCCACACCCAGATCCATGCTAATTACACCATTTTTTCTATCAAAGTAATGTATTTGATTTAAGAGACATTTCTAGTTTACGTTACTTGGCTTAGTATGATTCAGAAACTTAAAAATATATCCAGAATTTCCTCTCAATTTTCTCTCTTTTTTTTTTTTTTTTAATTAACAATAGAGTTTTTATGCTTTTGTTGGTTTTTTTTTTTTTCTCCTTTTCTCAGACAATTTTACTGTGGCAAGATACAGAACTGGATTCTATCAAACTAAAAATCTTAATGCTTTCCTTTTCTAAGGTGGTGCTAAACAGGAAGGCAGGCAGGCAGGAAGGCAGGAAGGAAGGAAGGCGCGGAAGGCGCGGAAGGCGCGGAAGGCGCGGAAGGCGCGGAAGGCGCGGAAGGCGCGGAAGGCGCGGAAGGCGCGGAAGGCGCGGAAGGCGCGGAAGGCGCGGAAGGCGCGGAAGGCGCGGAAGGCGCGGAAGGCGCGGAAGGCGCGGAAGGCGCGGAAGGCGCGGAAGGCGCGGAAGGCGCGGAAGGCGCGGAAGGCGCGGAAGGCGCGGAAGGCGCGGAAGGCGCGGAAGGCGCGGAAGGCGCGGAAGGCGCGGAAGGCGCGGAAGGCGCGGAAGGCGCGGAAGGCGCGGAAGGCGCGGAAGGCGCGGAAGGCGCGGAAGGCGCGGAAGGCGCGGAAGGCGCGGAAGGCGCGGAAGGCGCGGAAGGCGCGGAAGGCGCGGAAGGCGCGGAAGGCGCGGAAGGCGCGGAAGGCGCGGAAGGCGCGGAAGGCGCGGAAGGCGCGGAAGGCGCGGAAGGCGCGGAAGGCGCGGAAGGCGCGGAAGGCGCGGAAGGCGCGGAAGGCGCGGAAGGCGCGGAAGGCGCGGAAGGCGCGGAAGGCGCGGAAGGCGCGGAAGGCGCGGAAGGCGCGGAAGGCGCGGAAGGCGCGGAAGGCGCGGAAGGCGCGGAAGGCGCGGAAGGCGCGGAAGGCGCGGAAGGCGCGGAAGGCGCGGAAGGCGCGGAAGGCGCGGAAGGCGCGGAAGGCGCGGAAGGAAGGAAGGAAGGAAGTTATCTCTAGGAGCTCAGTTGTCACTCTGTGATAATCTCTGGAAGCAGAGAAGGATTAGATTACATAATTAAATAGACTAATGACAATTCTCTAGAAATTATCACAATAATCAGCAGAATGCTTAAAACTGATGTTTTGTGACAGCTGGAAAACAGCAAGTACTCCCATGACTTAAATGAATATAGGGATATATTCAGCTGACTGATTCCTGTCAGATTGGCCAGCAGATATTTTTTAAAATTTATCATTGTTTAGTTTCAAGCCAACTCTGCCTTTGTCACCAAGACAGACATTCATTCCTCCTCTCCTTAGCTGTCAAAATCAGGTGTGACTCTAAATAGAATATGCAGTGGAAATGAAAAAAGGCAAAATTTTATCCACTGTTTGATACAAAATGGTGTGCTTCACAATCGTAACAACTGTATTTAACTGAAAATTGCCCCAGTGGAACCTGGAAATCTGGTCAAATCAAACAAGAAATTGATGTGTTTTTCTTGACAAGCTGCAAGAGACAGCCATTTTTTAGAAGCTTTTGAAGAAAAAACTGTTGCATTTGCCTGTGTGAGTAAACGTGTTCCTTTCTTTTAGAAAAGGCTGGATATTTGCTGGTATGTCTACTTATGGAAGGCATTAATGACACTCAAGAAAATCGCAAATCTTCTTGTATGTGGATTTCACAAATCATTATGCTATTTTAATACCTTTTCCTGACTATATCATCATCTTACTGATTGCATCTAAAGCAATCCCTCAATCTCATTGATTCCTGAAAATAGAATGACTGTCTATCAGTGGGCAAAAAGCTTTCCATTTTAATAATAAAACTGTAGGAAGTATTTCATCAGATTTTGGTACTTGAGGCCAGTATTCTAGACTTCTTTACTAAAGTACATTTTCAAAATGTGTACATTGATGTAATTGTTATTTGAAATGTGACTTCACTACCTATTTAGTGTGTAGAGATGAGATCCTGAACACTTCAATACATGTGTAACATGGATGTTTCCATTAGAAATCAATGTGACAACATGCATGATGAAACTTAAGTACATGCAGAAGTGTTTCCTGGACCAGGGTTTGGTGAGCAGGAAACCAATAACAGTGATAAGAAATTCCATCATCTCCTCTGCTTTCACAGAGCAGGGTAAGATAAAGGGGTTTAAAATGCCTGTATCCCAGTTTTCCTGGCGCTCCCATTTTTGCTGCCATCTGGAAACAGGATGTTCAGAAGCTCTGGATTAACGGCCACTGCATATACTAAATAGACTGAACCAAGATGCTCATATTTGTTGCATGCAAGCAAACCAACTACTTGTGCATACAGTGTTTGGAACCTACCCCCTCTTCAGCGACATCAGTGTGGACAGATTATAAAAGACATGCACCTATCTAACTACTTGTGCTTTTATCTTCCATCTCTGCCTAATTGATGAGACTAATATGTAAGTGGTACATATAAAAATATACATTGGTTGCATAGCAGAGAGATAATAAATGTATATAATTTTGCTAAAAAAAACCAATCTGACATATCAACATAACTATCAGCATTATAAACTAGAGCTCTACTGTGAGGAGCTACTAACCACTGGTACATATTGGGCAAGCATTTAAAGTCCATTATTTTTCATCAATACCTGTCTTTCAGTGAGGTCAAGGTTTACTGCTATCTCATATCGTCTCAGCCTGGTCAAATAATTATGATGAGCAAATTCTGCTTCTAGCTCTCTGATTTGCTCCTTGGTGAAAGCTGTCCTTTCCTTCCTGGGTTTACTGTTGACCTCTGTCTTGTAGTTTCCTTCTTGGGAATCTGAAAAAAAAAAAAAGCAAAAATGGGTGTAATGGAAGTGTACAGCTAAAGAGGAAAGAAGACCAAGGACAACAACAAGCTTAAGTTACATTATTCAAACTTTCTTCTCTCTGAATCACACCCTTGCTTTCATTCCTGTGGAACCTCTGCTGTAAATCAGAAAAGCAGCAGTAATTCTGGCAGACTTGAGCTGCTGCTTCCATTCACACACATCAAACTTTAGCTTAAAACCTTGCAGTGTTTCATTTTCTAACAATTCTCTGAAGAATTTCTGCAAAGCTTCAATTCCTTCCCACTGTTGGCAACTCTCAGTGCATCCAACCAGTACAGGATATGTATCATTTGATTAGTGTATAATGAGTAATACTTGAAGAATCTCTCTCTCCTATCATTTCACTAATACCTTAAGCCAAAGTTGTTTTACAGCATACATTTTAAGGTTTAGTCCACTTAGATTTCAGGGAAAACTAACGGACAAAGCATAGGAAATTGAACACACGTCAAAAAGAAATTGGTGAGCATGTCCCATGCGATCTTTTCCTACTCATGCTATGGTACAGGTAGGAACTTTTTGCCACAGCTGGTATCAGTATAGGAAATTTGCTACCACTGAAGCTCATTACCTAAGGAATACTTTAGCCACAATCAGGAGCTTTGCTGAAAGTTACATTATCACCCTCATGATTCTTTTTACTCTCAGAAACAGGTACATTTGGTCCTGACCCAAACTACTGAACTCAGTAAGTCAGTGACAGTTATTCTGCTGCTGTCAGTGAAGTCAGTTTAAATTAATGAAACTTCAAACTGGAAGGGAAAAAAAAAAGGGAAAAGAGTGCAAAGTAAATAGAAAGAAGAAAAAAATAAAAATACCAGACTTCTGTAAGTTTGGGTATGATATAACACCTATAAATCCAAAAGTAGCAGGAGATCAGTACAAGTATCATTAGTCAAATTCTGGCCTCACGAACCATCTTAAAAATGTCACAGATTAATTCACACTTCAGCTACTGATTTAAATAGAAATGTGCATCAGCATCCAAATGAACTGGCTTGCAAAGAAATCACTCCCTGGGACTCTGTGTCAGATGAATCATCGGCATGCCTGAGCTTTTCCAACTGGCCAGTGAGTCTGGTTTCAAATTTATATTTTATAAACGTATAAAAATGTTTTCACTTTTTGTCAGACACTGTTGCTTGGAATGGAACTTTGGCTTTTTGGGGTTTTTTTATGAGAACTGTTGATGCTTTACTCAATGCTATAGTCATTAATTTAAAATGTTTTAAAGCTAATGGCTGCATATCACCAAACCTCTACTTCTGCTGACATGACACGCAGAACTTTGCTTCAAATGTACACTATACTGCTGGCTATATGACTGAGGGTCTCCACCAAAGCTGTTGAGCGGATCTGGGAGTTGTTCAGCCACAAGTGGAGTAGGGATTTCCTAGGGTAGGAACCCATTAGATGGGAGGCCCATTGATGATAGTGTGGAGCCAAGGTCCATTATCCAAACTGAACACAGAAAACTTGACATATCAAAACCACCTTACACCTAGAAATTCACATTTCTTCCTTTATACTTGTAGGCAAACTAGAATCACTATAACTTCTCTCCACGTTTTTCTGTTGCAGGAATATGCACATTGCTTTTTTCCCTTGAAATTTCCTTGTCTGCCAAGTCATTATAAGGTCCAAATACTAGTAGATCACCTGAATTTAAATACTTAGGCCTCCATATTAACATGCCATTGAATCACTGAAGAGAGATACCTAAATCATTATTCTTGGCATTTGGGCTTTACCATTCTTATACTGCCAGACATGTTTGAAAGCAGGTGGGTGTGCATAGACCTTCTATGAATATGACACAGAAATTAATTTCATGCAAGTAATTTCTAAAGTCCTCTTATAACTTTCCTGGTCATCCTGTGCCTGTGTGAGGCTATGAGCCAAGAAGTCTTCCCATGTCAGTACTTGCTGTAATAAAGATTGATGGCTCACTGGTTTCTAGACTTAAGTTCTTGACCTTAAATAGAAGTAATTTACCTACATATGACACTGATACCATATTGAATAGAAATGAAGATATAAGCCTGGACATGCAACAGAAAGAGGGGTCAAGGCTGTAAAACCTTGGTAGGTACTTCTATTGTGAATATTTGAAGGGAAAAACTTCAGGAGTACCCATCCAAACATCTCCCAGGAAGATACTGATCTCTGTAAGTGACTGATACTTGTAACATGAGCAATTTTTACAAAGAGATGGTTCCATGAGGAAAACGGCTTTGTTGTACAGCAGCAAATGATTTTTCATAACATTCAGAGCCAATGGTTCTTGGGATACTGAAAAGGGAAGGGAAGGAATACTGGGATAAGGAAAGGGTAATATAACTTCATGAGTAGCGTATGTCCATCACCTTTGCCAACAGAGAGAATTCAGAACTGCTATCAATGTTAGCCTACATAGATCCTGTGCAGATCTAAGCATTGTTGGACTATTGGTTATTTAGATATTTCTGCCATTGCTGGATACTACCTTTAAATCAATGCTGGATTCTAAGTGCCTGACAGCCATAGTTTTGTCAGCAGTAAGATTCCATCAGCAGACTGACACAGTGGAAAAGTTGCAGGGTTTTATTTGTTTTTGAGAATATCATTGATTGGATTTGTAATAGCTGAGATACACTAAAAGACCACATGGTACATTCAAACACTGCTGAAAGCAGAAGTTGGAGAGGTACACAGAAACCTGTGACAGGTACAGAAAGGTGACTCCCTCTCAAAACTGAGGTTAATGCAACAGAGCAACTGGAATCCCAGGAAATGTGTTTCAACAAGGATTTGGCCAGCAAGACAATGGTATTTTGCTTAATGCACTTGAGATATTGAAAATATATCTAAAAAGAGACTTAGATGGATACGTTAGTTAATGAGTTATGAACTCTTGCTGTCATCTCACTTGCTTGCTGCAGTGTTGCTGTGGTTCATGTGCAGGATGCCTTTTATGTTCTATCGATGCTGTACTGCTTGGAATTGTAGTTTTAAAACTCTGGGTAGTTTTAATTTCCAAGGAGAAAGAACCTAGGTTTACTAATTGGTTGTTGTTTTTTTTTCTTTTTAACAGTTTCTATAAAGCCAAGATTGGGAACTCCCATCTCTTTCTGACCTTCAGTACTCTATTCATACCACCTGACTAGCTTCTCTTTGGTGGAAAATGGGTGGGAGACTTGGAAGAGATTCTTGGCAGAACTCACATCAGCCTACATCTGTTTTGCAGCTGTTGCAACTAAGACAAGAAAAGGGTCCCAAGAACCTTAGTTTTCTTCTACTGGCTACATCTTATGCCAAGCAGTAGGTGTAGAGGCAGAGAACAAAGCCTAAGGAGAACTAAGTTAGACTACTTGCCTCTCAAAAGGCACACATAAAACACATACAGATGGTACAAACCACTTGATGAAAAATACAGTAATCTATATTGTCTGACTTCTGCCTTCTGCCAGACAAATTCTGGCACACTTTCAGAAGATGTAGCCTACATGCAGGTATTTGTACCTTATCAGTCTCTGTTTTGGAAACCTTTGTTCTTTTGGATGTCAACTAATGTAGGCAGTTAAACACTGCTTTGAGGGATGCAGGTCATGCCTCTTTCTTAGGGCCATTTTTATCACTTTTCAGAAACTCCAGGCAGCATCTTTAATATCTCCTGTTAGACAAAAAGGCTTGTTGGTAACTGATGTAAGAAGGTACCATTTGGAAAGACATTCAAAGTTATAAATGGCTGTTCCACAAATCTTTGAAGACTTAAGATTTTTGCCAAGTTTAATAACAGCTCAAGATTTATTTAAAAAAAATCCTTCCTCATCATGCTATTCCACACTCTCAAAAGTTACTTCTGCTTTACTTTAAGGAAAGGTTTGTTCATAATCCCAGCATTCATATTTATCCCACCAGAGTTCCTATTTCCTTCTCTCTGCATCAAGAGATGAAACATGCCAAGCAAACACAGGATCAAACTCCTTTGTGTTGAATAGAAAAAGTGATAATTTTGGTGATTTTATTTCTGATGCATGCCTAGGGAAACACAAAAAGACTGATCACATGGAAAATGTGGAAAAGAGACTGGTTGGGATATCTATGGTACAAAGATCTGCTAGTAACCGGATAGAGTCAGAATCAAAGGCAAAATGGGCAAGAAGCACCTATTTTTTTTTTCTTGGATTAGTTCAACAGCTGATAACACCTTCATTTCTCAGACAGAAATGAGCGTACAGTTAATACCAGTAATGTAAAAACCCAGACAAAAATTTTCAAAAATAAATCAGATTGCTGGTGTTCTATTGGCAGTTACAGAAGGTTTTCAGATCTTGACATCCATAGAGAGTGAGTAGTGACAATAACCACTAATGATTTGTGATAAAAAGGCCATCAGAATTTCACCCCTATTGTTCAATATTCAGGTTTTCAACTTTCACTAACAGTTTCCAACACTTACCCTTGAAACGCCCCTACCATTAGCAAACTGTTTCTATATTTATTTCACTATTTATTTATAGTGAAGTTAGATAAATTAAATGTTCTTAATTGCATACCTTCCTCTAAATGATGATCAAGCGTTTGCAGAAAACAACTACTACACAGGTATCTACTTTAAAATGAAGCAATCTATACAAAGTAATAAAAGCAAAAATCTTGCTACTCCTGAGTAGTTTAATGTTGTGTGAAAGAGTATTTCTTTCAAACATAAATCTTAGACATTTGTTTAAATCACTAACATGTAAACAAAAGCTTCTAGAAATTAATAGAACACGATATGTGATTCAATTCAAAATGCTTGCTTCCATTTCCTTTTTCTTTTGCTATACGAGCAATGTGAACTAAGGGAAAAGTAGCAAGGAGATGGTGCAAAAGTCTCCATATGGTTCCTATTTTTTTGCCAGAAACTATACGTGAGAGCAAGATTTACCCAGAAATACTCATTTTCAGACATTTTTGACATTTAATACAGAATATTATGAAGCTTTTAAATGACCTTTTTCTCCTAAATTTTCAATTCAAAGTTGCTCAGAATTAATATGAAAACTTACCCTGTATCCAAAACACTGCTCTTTGCTTTGCAGGATCATAATTTAAAGCCTTACTCCCTACTTTTGCATAGAATCTTCGTAAAGAAGAAAAAAGATTAAGTCTACTTATCTATGTTTACTTTGATACCTACTCTTATTTGCATCAAGTGTTGCAGACTTTATTAATCTATTTTTGTTTCATAATTTTACTTCTCTTCACAGTCATTTAAATAATGTTCTTAAAAGATTTTGCCTAGTGAAAAAGTATACTTCCAAATCACTGAATGCATTCAGTCTGAGTGCCTCTTTTGAGAATGTCATTAAAAGTATTTCTGGAGCTGGAATTCACTAAATATGTTCAGAAAATCCTTTCTGAAAATTGGAACAAAATCATCATTTCCGTAATTCATAACTTTGCATGTGCAAACGGGCAAAACTGCACAGTAGCACAAGTACAATGTCAAAATTACATGAATCCTACTTTTCAGTCTAATGAAAGCAAACTTTTGTTTGCTTATTGAGTTAATGCTTTCTAACAGTCTGTGACAATTAACAATTTAAAAGAGTCTCATATCTACACCCAAAAAACCCACTGAACTGGCACAGCAAAACCTGCAGGCATTCTGAAACACACTATATACTGTCCTAAACCATCACCTACTAGCTGTTGCTGCCAGCATTTTGTCATTACTGCCTTCTGAAAGTAAAAATCTAGGAATTATACCGCAGTATCGGAAACATTGATTCATAACCCTGTAGCAGCTAATGCTGCAGGTTCTTGAAGACAGCTCTGCTTAAAAAGATGTTCTACTACCTTCTAACGATATAGCATGTACATGTCATTGCAGATGTGGATTACAACATTTGTATTCTCTCATATGAGTAACTACCCTAGTGAGTAGATCTTCACGTGGAAGACGCTACTCTCTGTCCAAAGTGTCTGTATAATTACTGCTTATTATAGGAAACAAGACACAGGATTTCTCTGAAATTAACTTTACAGGCTTCATTTTAATACAACTTTTTATCCACCAGGATTGACAATTCCCATTTGGACTCCTGCAGATACATATCTTACATGCAGCATCAAATAACACATGTGCGGCTTTTTGCCTTTCTACCAAAACAGTTTTATAACTTGCTTTCATGTAGGGGAGCTTCAATAAATGATATTGAGACCTGCCAGGACCATCTCCCCTATGATTAGGAGTGAATCTTCCAGAGTAAAAGCTAACCTATAAAATTAAACCCAAATATTTTCCATGCAGAATCCTCTTAGAACAAAGACAAGTGAAGAAAACACTAGTTGAGATAGAAGTTTATATGATTTCTTTTTTTTTGGGTCTTACTTCCTAGACATCTCCTACAGACTCTTTCTAACCAAGAGGAAGAGAATAAAAGTGAAAAGCAACCAAACCCACCCCAAACACTGTTCATGCCCCAGTCATCATCATTATTCTGATGAAAGCTCTTCCCTAGAAAGCAGCTGTATCCGAACTCCAAGGAGGCATTAAAATATGCCTTTTTGGCCCTATATTATTGTCTAAAAATACCTGGAAAAGTAGATCTTCTCTGCCAAGATGGTATTTGAAGGAACTTTAGATCTGTAGGGAAGTGGTTGCTTGAGAAAAGAGTGTAAGACATGCAGAACTTAGAAAATCACCTCTCAACAAGTCTTATCTCCCTAAAATGATAGGTTGTAGTTTTGCACTTTAGGTTTGCAAATCAGAGACCCTTGTCCTGCCAAAAATAGTGTTCTGGGACGTGGGTTTAACAAATAGCCACATATAATTCATATCTAAAAAAAAAAAAAAAAAAAAACCCTAAAAAACTTTGGTGAAAAAAAATGCAGTAAAGATAT
>VZRN01003861.1:1509061-1539571 GCA_013397935.1 Dasyornis broadbenti | reverse complement strand
GATAAAGAGTGCAGTATAGATTATTTACTCCTTTGGCCAGTAAGCTTTTTGAGGAAATGCTTTCTCATAAGTATGTGTAGATCTGCCTCTTTAGACAAAATATAGTTGCTCCACTTTATATGACATAAAATTCTTTACATCCAGCTTAAGGTATTGCCAGAAAAAATGGAGATGTGGCTAAGGAATCAAAAAAATACATTGCAGGGACTTGCTGCTAAAGAAAGCCATCAGTAATATACCAAAATATATCAGTATGTTTCCTGCATGTGCTACCTAGAATTTAAACATGATAAAAATAGATATATTTCTTTTTTCTCTGTAAAGCCAGACTGCCACTGTTAGTGTATTACAATCCAAATCACAAGGGGAAGGGAACATACGTCAAGTGATGCATTTTACTAACTTTTTTTATATATTAACTTTTTTATATAAATGGCCATTACTTTTATGTGCTTTCACATTTATATTCGAAGTCCCTTGTATTTAAGCAGCAGTACATTCCAATTTCAAAGCTAGCCATGTTTGTTTCCCAAATGGCAATCAGCTCTCGATAATAATTCTGTTGCTTGGAAACTGCAGACCTTGTGGATACGATACACTTTGAATCAGTGAGTAAAAAATTTTTAATGTGGTTAGTTGCTCCATGAAAAGATGTCAATTATTAATTTTCTGCTATCACTACAATAAATCTTCATTGTGAAATTCCAAATATACTACTAATAAACAATTGTGTTTTATCTATACGCAAATAGTCTTCCATTTTTTTTTACACGAAGTCACATGATCCATAATTTGCAGAAATCAAGGTGCAATTTGATTAAAGACTTCACCAAGTGTATAGCCTAGAGCTCTTTCTTCGGTAGTTGGTGTGCTACAGATAGACAGTGCCATTGCCTCCACTCCTCACACACAAGACCTTACATTAGAAAAAAGTAAGAGCCAGAATCTCTAGTAATTCTCGTAGATCTTGCAACAGACCACATCACTGTACCACAATATGTACCTTCACTAGAGCAAATGGCCTAGAAAAGAGTGTGCCATCTGCGCCAGTTTCTTAGCATAGGCCAAGTTCTTCCTCAAATCACAGTGAGCAAACTGAAGAAACTCAAGAATTTCAGTGGAATCTTGTCTCAACCACAAGTGTATCAGAGCTGATTTTGCTCCCATTATAAGCACCAGTTTACTCTGTGTAGGATCATGAGAAGTCTTGAGCAGAATAAAGAATATTTTCTTAGGCTCCTACATATGTACATTTTCAAAATATACAGGCAGAACTTACAGTCAAAATCTTGCTGACTTCTAAGTTTGCTTTTTAAAAAAAGTTTATTGCAATTGCATAACCTCCTGTCTGAACAAAAAAATACTTTTCACAAAAGCCAAAGAATCAAGGATTTTAGTTTTCCATACTTAGCAATAAAAGTTGAAACGCTTTACAGCAGTTTCGTACAGTTTCTTGAGGGCTCCATAGTGCCTAACTCACTCATCTTTCCAAAGCTTCAGGATACAGTTACACAAAGGAAAATATAAATGGGTACCAACAATTCCACTTTAATTCTTTCTAAGAATTATTTTGCTGCTACAGGAAACAGGAAGCCATTTCAAAGTGGTATTTTTAATGTAATTCTTCCACGTGTGTTACACTAGCTAATTTTTTTTTCCCATTCATCACAAAGCAGATTTATTTGGAGCCCCTTAGTGATGTAGTGAAAATTTTATATATGTTGAACATATGACAGAAAAAAAGCAGTGTCTGGAGCAAATCTAACATCCAATATTTCTGCTTAATCCTATGTTAGTGTGCCCTTTCTCATTTTTTTGTTTAATTCAGTCTGCTTGAAATGTTTTTACTCTTTCTAAAACCTGTCCTTTTTAAACACCCATAACTGGCCTCTAAAGTGTATGTAGCACCTTGCAGAGCTGCAGGATCACAAATCACCTTCCATTTCACAGTCTTGATGAGTGTCGCAGCCCCCACAAGCAATTCCATGTGGTCATTCTCTGCCTTAGTGGCTGTCCCTATTGAACATGGCTCAGCTAGTGTGGAATTACAGCTTTCAGCATGAGGCACAAATGTAATCTCTGCCTGGGTCTCGAAGAAATATAGATTTCTGTGCAAATGTATTTGCCTGCATATGTTTTAGTGACATGTTTTGTAAATCTTATTATCCCTCAGAAAGCATTAAAATGAAGCCAACAGGCCCAGCTGTGCTCATAACCTACCTTAGTAGATATCCAGACTTTTTTCAAAACAGAAAAACACACGCGCGCGCACTCTCCTACCCAACAGGATCGTTGTTCTGGGTGTCTTCTACTATTTCATTCACAGTTTACTTTACAACATTGTGCTGAAGTATAACACTAACTGTAAAACTGGAAAAACAGTGAAAAGTACTTTCCCACATACAGTTAAATGGAATTACCTATATTTTGGGGGAAACCAAAATAAAAAGGGTTGTAAAATAAAATTTTTCAGATGTTTTACCTATTTATACCATTGGCTTTCAGACCAACCATGCAAGTTTCATTTTTCACTTAAAACTATTACTGTCTGTTAATACGAGATAGAAACCCTCCTAATGGCTGCTTTAGAAGTCCTGACTGTCAGCTGGTTGTGACTTAAAAGTTCCCCTTTTTAGCACCATGCTACATTTTCCTTCCTTTTTGTTTTCTCAAATAATTATCGTAAATGGCAGAATCCATTAAAAACACCCAAAGGATTTGTCATGTTTGAAGCTAACACAATTTCCTTTTCAACCCATAGTACAATTGTTAAAGGATGGAAAAATGATCACATAATTAAACAGAAAACCCAAAATACTGCTCTAAATAATATATTGGGTGAAGGAAATAAATCTGTGAAAGAAATAAAAGTCTACCTAATAATGCAGGTTTAAGTTTTCTGCTAGATCTATTTTACTATTAATTTTACAGTCTGGGAGGGCTTTTTGATGACTAATTTTTCTTGATTGCTAACAATCAACTTACAGAGTTAAAGCCTGTGATTCATGATGGAAAACTTTGACAGACCTTCAGCTTTCATGAGAGAAAAAAGATGTAGCAGAATTTTTTGGAGGCCTTCCTATTATTTTAAAATTAGAGTGCAAGAAAATACTATACATCCAAAAGGAGAAGTTACTTCAAGTATGGGTTCAAGTACAGCTTTTGAGATGACAAAATTTTATGTCATACTTGTAACTGTTCCTTTTTATATTATATAGAAAGACTATAATTATAGTACTTGAAAATTATAAACTTTCTTTTAACTTTAAAAATAGACTGCTAGTTCCAAAGGAGTTGATATTCCTTACGAAGTCTTGATTTTTTATTTATAAAGTATAGTAACAAGGGACTGATTTTGCAAACATGTCAGTGTGTACATACAGTTCTGGTCTCAAGTGAGCCCACTGAGAACAAATATGTTAAAAAAAAAAAAAAAAGAAAAAAGAGAAAGAAAAGAAACCCTCACAAAGCAAAAGCATCCAATAATTAAACCCCATGTCCTCAGTATTTTAGTCAAACTGAAAGATAGGGTTTTTTTCCCCAGTTTCATTTCTAACTCCTTTTCAGTAACGGAAAGTCTTTCTGTGATCACTAAACTCATACAAAAGTTAAAACTTTTGTTTTCTCCGATCAGAGACCATTTGGCAAACAAATGTTAATAGGGCCTGACTCTTCCATCACTCACCTCCCACAGCTTGCTGCCTAGAAGCTGGAGAATAAAGGCCTTCCTGCTAAAGTATTGTGCTAATGAAATATTCTGACAGTGCATGTGAAAGCCTAGTAAATTCTATATATGTTTTACCATCCTAGACAGTATTTGTTGTACTCTTTTTAAAAAAGTTAATTTTAAATACCTACCTCTACTGGGATAAGAAAATTAAAAAACATTCATAAAGATTGTAGATAAATGTTGGGTAAGTATCAATTTTTTCGCCATCCTAAAAGTTGGAAACTCAAAAACAAATAAGGAGGTTATTTAATTGTACTATTAAAACAAATCAAATCAGTACCAACATTCTCTAATGTGATCAGTTGTCACCTCCAGAAATGACTGACAGCTGGAGGTAACACATTGTCCTGCCTTTTGACTCTCACAAGTGTTGAAGTACACCTTTCTAGGAAATTAAAATCGGTGTTTTATTTCTTTGCTCTTCTTCCTATCTATTTAATCTAGGGTTGGATCTCTGCAGTAAGACTAGATACAATACTTGAGATTATTAGATCCCAGAAACAGGGGGAAAAATGTTAATAAAATTATTAACATACCTACTGAAGAATGTAGGAGTACACTCTAAAAAGCAGAGGCTCAAAGCAACAATGAAATCCCAGCATGTACTCTGGTAACCAGCAGTTCCAGGGCTGGACTTCATGCAACAGCAATGAATGCTGTATTTGCCCATGATAACAGGGTGAGGAGGGGAGGTAGATAAATCCCCCTCTAAACCTCAAAAAATACCTCCTGAACTCTGGTCTGAAAAAGAGCATGCAGCAGCTTTCAAATTCAAGAGAAATATAAAGAAGTGGAATAAAAGTCTGCAGCTTTCCAAAAGAAAGGAGTTACAGCAGTTAGGTACAAGCTCTGGGGCGTTGCTCCTTTCAATAAAAAACTTTATTTCATCTTCTTTTAAGCTACTCACTCACTGAAATTCCACCCAACTAAATAAAATTGTTAGATATGTTCCTATTTTTATCAAGGGTACCTTATTTTAAAATTGCACAGATTTAAAAAACCATTTCCAATCTTTTTTTGTACACATCGATAACCAAACTGAATATGGGCCTCTTGCTTTTGCTGCTCAGGATCTGGAGGCGACAGGGACACCTACAAACAAGGGACTGTTTGCTTAGCATAACCACCCCTGAAATACACTGGCTGATAGTTTCTATTGATGCCAAACAAAACCTGAACCATCTGATCTCAACTCCCTGTTGTATGACAAAGTGTCAAGGGGCAGCTGTAAAGTGCTGAACAGCTTCATTCCCTCTCTTACCCACTGTTCTGCTTAGAGCTCCTTAGCAGCACAGCACTTACAGGATTCATCTTCTTGCTGTCCGGCTATTTAAAGTGTTCTACTAGCGTGACTTGCATCTCCGTTCCTTTCTGCAATCCCTAGTGACTCCAGTCAGTAGAAAAAATGTTACTAAGGCTTGGGTTTATCATAGAGGCTGGACTGAGCATGCTCTGGTACAGCACAGCCCTACAAGAATGGTCCTTGTTGGGTAACTGCACTGGGTGGTTTCACACTGTTGTGATGTTTTCCAGGGGATTTATAGGCCTCTGGGGCACTGAAAACGTGGAGCAATATCTACTTTCACAGATATAAACATCGGTTTGAGTAAATAGTTAATTTTTCGCGGTGTTAGAGCATTTGGCAAATGTTCCTAGTCATAAACAAGATTGCTCCATCTTTCAGAACAGAAACAAAAACTGGATATGACTTTCTATAGCAACCAAAAACCCAGCCTTCTCCTTAAGCAAAACTGGATCCAGTTCAGTTCAATCTGAGTCAAAAATCAAAAGGAAAGGAGGTTAAAATGTTGGTCTGTTATGGTTATAACTATGCTGAACTCATATGAAAAATTAAAGACCATAACATGCTGATGTTTTTATGCAAGACTGCCTTGTTTCCATTAAACAGCAAAAAGACAGCTACTGTTTAACTGAAGAAAACTGATGGAAAATCCTCATTACTATATAAACAGTGGTTTAGGCATAAGAAGTGTTTAGTTTATGCATCTGTGCATTTAGCTGAACATTAAGCTTTTTCTAAACACAATTTGGTGCCTTCCTACTCTCATCTATTTTCACTTTCTTTTTGAAAGCAGGAAATCTGTCTCTTCTCATGCCTTGAAATCCAAAGAAACAAAAAAATCAATTATTTTTGTATTATGTATCATTTTGTATCATCTAACCCACCAGAAAAACCATGTACATTGCTTCTAGAATTGTAGTTTCACTTTAAAGTCTGACTTTTCTCTTTTCTTTTGTTCGTTTTTTTCCATTATTTCCAAGGGAGATGTGGGTCTACTATCACCCTAAAAGACCTCATTGGTTACATCATCTAGTTACTCTTCTTTGGGGTTTGAATCACTTACTTCTTTGGTGTTATTCAAAAATGTATAAATGAACCCATTTTTCAATGATGGCTTCCATTCCTGGTTCACCTCTTTAAAACTGATCCAGTCCCTACTAAAAATCTCACTATCAACTCCTTTCTTCTTCACTCATTTTCATCAGAAATATGCAATGTATGATCTATTCCTTTTACAAATTAAGAAATTAAACAGATGAAGAGATCCTTATAGATCAAAATCTGATTTAAAATACTAGAAATATATTTAGGAAGCAGAAATACAATTATCCAAAAATGGTTCCAGGGTGGCAGCAATTTCTGAAATTGTACAGGTGTCATTGCAAATATAAGACTGACATTTGTCAATAAGATAACTAAGAAAATCAGGTATTTATTGTTAGGCAATTCATATGTCAAGTTGCCAAGGAGTAAAATTACTGATCAGTTTTAAGACTTTCATCTTCTTAAGTGTATTGAGAAGACAGATATTTTGAAAATCCCTTTGCACACAGCAGATTATTAAGGGAATCAAAATAATTTTTAAAACTTGGTAAAAGAACACACACAGTGTATGCAATTCATTAGTCAAATCCAGTTCTGAAAACCTGTTTACAAATCACAGTTCCACAGAGCACTCATATAGGATATGAACAATAAGTTGTTCCACACCTCCCAGTGTGTGAGAAAAGAAAGTAGCAGAAAGTGCTCAGAAAAGTGCCTTGCCTTTTGTACCCATTTTTCTAAGGAAAATCACTTTCGATGAAACACAATGTTGTTCCATTTTAGTAATTTCTCTACATCTTCTACTGCTATTGATCATCAAATGTATGTATCCCCATTTTTACTGGTTATTGCAGGCTTTTCTCTCAAGATCCAGAGCCTTGTGAATCATGAGTACAATGTCCTGGACTATCTGTACCATTCCTTTCTCAAAGCATTCAATATTTCTAAAAAAGTAGTTAAGCAGCAGTAAGCCAATAATGTTGAAATGCCAAAAATTATGTTCGTCTCCTCATTTGCTCTAAATCGATATTAAGAAAAATGTAGGAAATGGCAATGTTCCGTCCAGTACAAGCCATCACCTGGACAAAGCACAGCCGACTCCAGACAGGACCAAAGTACTTGTCTGAAATTCATCCTTCTCTCTGAATGCCTTCCGCCTCACTCCCCCTCCTCCTGATGTTAAGACGTGCAGGCAGATGCCCTTGTCACTGTCTAGCCCCTGTGCATTTGCTTGGATTGATGCTCACCGTGCTTAACTCCCTCTCCAGATGATGAAGATTATGCCCTGTCCTACCCGAAACAAAGCAGGCACCAATGAGCAGAATTTGCTAACTGATGTAATGCACATGCAGGTATTAAGTCACGCATCCTCAAAAAAAGTTTGAGTTGCTACATAAACACTCAAGTAGTCTGCTTAGCGTGAAGATTCACATGACCACTTTCCTTTCCTGCTCTGCACACCAGGTCCCCTTTGAAGTATGGAGTCTGCCTCAAGGTCTCTCTCCAGCTGTTTAAAGACCCCAACAGAAACAGATTAAGCAACCTGGCAGCTTTTTCTCTCCTAGATAAGACTTTCCCAAGACAACTGTGCTCTACTGAAACAATTCTAAAACTTAGGAGTGTAAGAGGCTCATAAGTGCAGAGCCAGGTCTTTTTTCCCACAACACTGAATCTCCATTCCCATAAAAGTTAGGCTTCAGAACTCATGGTTTACAGGAGCAGACAGAAAGTTCGCTTAACCCTGATTTAGTAAGTTATGCACATATACACAGCACAAACAGAAGTCTATGTAGTACATAAAGGAAGAAGTTAATTCTTTTCTGCCATATTAATATATAGAATTCATGAACATGACACTTTTCAGTTCTCATAAAGCATCTTAAAAACTGTTTATTATTTCAGTTTATCTCATTCTAACAGTACTCAACCAGCATAAACATAAACCGTGAAACAGCCTTGAAAAACCAACTGTAGTTTTTGTTCTCATCACCTGAAAATTTTTGATGTTTACATGGAGCTCTCCCGATTATTTCAAACTTATTTTATGTGACTGGAGTAATTCTTAGAAAATAATCACAGAATCACAAAATAATCTGTGTTAGAAGGGACTCACAAAGGTCATCAAGTCCAGCTCTTAAATGAATATGTCTTTCTGATTGAATTTATGCTGTCTGCATGATAGTTTTTTTCAGGTCAGTTTTTTTTTGGAAGACAAAGTAAACAGGAAATTCACAAGCATTTAACTGTTACAAAACTAGTTATCAAACTAAAACAAGAAGTTTCAAAGTTTTGAGTTCAGTATTACTTAGAATGGATTGAAGATCCCATTTTAACACTACTTCATCCAACTATTTTTGCTCTGGGAAAAAATCTGCTTCTTCACTGCATTTTTTACAACTTCAGAGACATTAAATGAATCAATAGAGAATCCTTCTTTGCTCAGTAAACTGCAGAAACATTCTTTACAGTTGTCTGTAACTTCAAGGAAACTAACATTCCTTGAAGTGCATTTAATGTAGAGCTAAGTGTTTAGTGGCCCTCAAATTTTCTTTCTTCCTGTAACAAAGTGCTTTAGCAGTAACACAAACAAATCATCTAAGGATATCATCAAAGGATCGTCATGCAACTTTTATTCACACCTCCTTTAGCTATACCTGAGCTTATTTAATCTTGTGGGGGTTTTCACCTTTTTTACTGTTCACCTTACAGTGACCAAACCAGGATTCCCATTCATGCAGAAACCTACAGGCTACCTGACTTTATATAAAGATACAGGTGTGCAGATGTTTTTTCTTGTGAACAACCATCAGCCTTTATTGTTAATGAAACCTCTGGGAAACAAACAAAAAACCCCTAGATTTAAAATATAGTATTTTTTAGCAAATTCAGCTTCTATGATCTCGATTGTTTTCTTTGACTATTCCCACCATTTCATTATTTGTTCATGTTGACCTCACATTTTGTCTGTGGTATATCAAGACCAGAACAGTCATGTAGCTTCAACAAATGTGCCTTTCCAGGACTTAGAGCTACCAAAATCACTTTGGAAAAATCACCTCTAAGCACATTTTCAGTTTGCGCATGGATTTGTTTCAGGATATTTTGACAATTGCAATTTGGAAACTAATCCCATGTTTTTAAATGAGTAGCGTGTTTTGTAGGAATTGAACTGTCATGCAAATGGCAGACATATACATGCCTTTCTTTTCCTTGCTTTTGTTCTGTTATTGACAAAAAAGCCCACATAGGATTAAACATGAGCCAAGAAATATGTACAGTCAACTGAAGCCCCAAGATTTTTCCAAAATCAGATTTAGCATCTGCCACTATAGCAAGTGCCATACTCCTTTTGGTGTTACATTTTACTATGCACCTGGTTTACATATCCCCATCATTAATGCAATCCATTAGTGGTACAGAGAATAAGAAAGACAAGAGGGTGGGAAATCCCATCCCACTATCACATGAGGTTTTGTGATGGGGTAAGATCCTGGGTCAGGACAGGGTGTGCTGACACACATCTCACTGGTCCACACAGCACTTTCTCTTCAATTCCTTTCAATCCTTCAGTATATTCCCACTAAGGAAGACAGAGATGCTTCAGCACTGTGCTGGGAGCGTGGAAACACCTGGTCCATGGCAGGAAAGGGACAGATATAGCAATGTAACCTTAAGTCACTTTTTAATAACTTTTTTAAGAAGTCCATTTTAACTTACAAAAATCACTACATTCTCGGAGCATCAGAAGGCAATCTGAATACAGGGGTTAGAATAAGTGTTTGGACAGGATGCAGCTGAAGCCTGTGGTTACAGTTGCAGAAATTACAATAATAGTTTCTACTGTACCATGAGTCCAAAATGTGAAGTATTGAGTTTGCTAGCAATGAAAAACAGAGTGGAATGTCAGCACAATTCTGAAAATAAGTCATTTAAAATTATATGGATAAGAACAAAATATTTTATTTATGGGACTAAGAGCAAAAAAATAAAAAAATTATTACTGGCTGTGAATCCAAATCCAAGAAAGAACTTTTACAGAGCATATAATAACACTGTTTTCCAACAATAACAGTATTCCAACAAAGAAGAAAAGTCATTGGAAATACTGATGTCAGAACTCTTAAAAGGAAACAAATTATTTAGAAATAAGCATAAAAATGGAATGGATAAAGAAATGTGAAAGTTTTTTCAACACTATTAATAAACTATTTTGTAAAACTGTCCCATTTAAAATTTCTCATCTTCTGCTACACCAAGGGTCCACACCTAACAAAGATTTATTAAATTTTCTTTAAAAATGTTGGCTTTCTTCTATTATTGATTTTTCCTTCCGTGATTTCACCTGCAATTAGAAGCTTCTTGTAGTTTTTATATTCACAGACATTTGTACAAGTAAAGAGTCAGGATTTTTATGGGGAAAAAAGCTTAAAGCTTCTTTGATGAAAGTAACTGCAAACTTTTAACAGGAGCATTTTCCTTCTTTATAAAGAAGTAAACTGTGCTAGTTAACGTAACCTAAAAATGAGTTACAGAAGCAAAAACCAATACTTTTTTTTTCTTCCACAATGACCATGCTCACCCGTCAGAAGCTTAACTTCCACAGCCTTTTTCAGCAGCAGAAACAGACCATCAGAGAACAACCAGAACAAACGAAAGACTTTACTAGCTTCCCAAGACTAATTTTTCACATTGAAAATAGGTAGAAGATAACACTCAAGCCATAGGTTGTTGGGAACAGAGACTGCAATGAAATAAATCCCAGCTCAAGAGTAAAGAAAAAGCATGTGCAAACTTACACATGAGAGCACTTGGCACTAAAGTTAATCAAGGCCCAGAGGGTGACGTGTGGAATGAAACACGAAGTGCAGCAAGCAGAGGACCATCTAGATGAAAAATAGAGCCTGAGAAGTGTGGAGGTCAGACAAAGGGACCAGGAAAACAACAGCTAATGCAATGGAAATTACAGACCTAGATGAGTTTCCTGGACTCTTTCAAATTTCTACTGCCCCTGTGAAACTGGCTTGCTTTAAGTAGTTTCCAAGGGCCTGCAATTCATTTCTTGGCTAGGCAAGCTTACTTTCACTGAACACAGTGATCTGAGGTTTGTTTGAATTCCTGCTCTGTGAAAATCTACTGTACTTTCTAGCAGGTGCGAGAACACTGAGGCTCCTTCAGTTGCAGCTCATTTCCACTTTCTAACTACTTTATCTCCGTGGATGAAGCAAAAGTGACTTTTGTGTTTCCTGGCAGTCTGCTGCTTCAAAGAACCTAATAGTGATTTGTTTATTTCAGAGGAAATGGAGACCAGTCAGTGATGACAGATTTATTGGTTAAATGGACATCACAAAAAAAATTTCATGAAGCACAGGCTGGCTCTAAGCACACTATGAGAACTCCCAGTAATGGGTGATGTGCATTCCAGAAGTCCTGTCCTATTTAATCCACTCCACTCTAATCTGTACATTTATATAACACCTTTCACACAATTTCCGAGAGCTCTGTACAGAAATGTAATAACCACTGTACTGAAACATATCCAGGTATATTGATGGCCTACATTTAGACTTGAAAATACAGCAAAAGGAACTAGACTGTTGAGTATCTCCTGGCAATGAGTCAGACAGGGACAGGCAAGAAAAAAATGGGTGACCAATTTCTTCCAATTAAATCTCAGAATAGAAGAGAATTTCTGAGTTCTGGAGAGACAATTCACAATATGGCAACTCACAAGAGCTCCTAGTGCATGAGAAATTTACATTGGAGCAATTAAATATAAAAATTGATATGAAAGTTATTGAGACTCAATATAAATTGTACAATATAGTTGATCAAATTCAGTACAGCAAGAGGAAAAGGGGTTTCAGCAGTTGGTAGGTTTGCAATGCGTGAAGGATTTTTCTGAGAGTTGCATAATTTCAATGTGAAAAACAAATAAATGAAAATGTTGTAGAGAAAGATACTACCGGACTTAACATTGCTATAGTCTTCCAGTGCCAACTGGTTGTGATAATTGCATCTATCAAAGAAGGCAAAACAGATTTATGAATAACGTACAGGAATCTGTTTTGAAAATCCCAGATAACCAGACAACTGCTCATTCTCTGTAAGGGTGAAGAGCACTGGTCAAGGCAAGCACTGAAGTACAACCAGCAGGGCATTCCATTTGATCTGGATTCAATTTCAGAAAAATAGCTTACCGAGGTCGTGCATCAGCCAAACAAACATCCCATTTGGAAAGAAGCTGGAATATTTGATGAGGCAGAGAAATATATCTGTACATCACCTCGAGACATATGGTGGGCTAAAGCACATCTGCCAATAACTGGCTCAAAAAATCATCAAAATGTCAAAAATTCCTCTATTTAAATGGTAAAATAAAGAGTGCTATTTATTCTTTGGAGAACACATACCTGCTCAAAAGCACCTTGATAGGTAATTTACCCAATACTTAGTAACTGGGTTTATCATTGTGTTTTGAGTCCTCCTATTCCCCAGTCTAGTTTGACATCCTGAATGTTTTATCTCTGTTTATACATAAGGAACTGTAAGCTAGTTTTGTCCTCTATACGGACTGAAAATCTGAAGTATGGAGTAATTACAGCACTGTGTCAAGATTATTGAAGGAAATTAAACTAGAAGATCTACACAGGGATTCCTGTAGGGAGCATAGTCATAGACATTTGCCCAGAGTAATGTACTTGCTTCTCAGCAGGGGCAGTTTGCCTGGCAAAATTATAATGCTAACTTTTTGGAAACTAAACTTTTTCTCCTTGATTTCTTGACACTGTCTTAGTTCAAAGTAACCCATCTTCTCCACTTTTGGGTTGCAGGGTATCATGAGGGCTTGTTTATTAAAATTCAGTCTTAATCTTTTAAGCCTACTAATAGCCTCACCTTTTCAGTAATTATATCTACATTTTTAAAATTTGTAATCCAAGAATGAAGTCCAAAGGTGATTTTGAATCATATACAACATCTTAAACACCCCACAGCACAGAAAAAGTTCAAATGGTACTTTTATTGTGTTTATTTTTGTCTGTGTGCACACAGAACTTAGGTGGGAATAAGAACTAATTTTTAGTATCCTTTCTTAACTGTAAGAAGACACAGTAGGCGCTTTATTTGATCTTGATTTAACTCAATCCTGCAATTACATATATTATGATCATTTGTATATTATCAATCCTAAACCACAAGCACACTGATTTGCAACCATCCTGTATACACTAGGCTCAGTTGAGAAGTTTTCTAGGACTGGAAGCTTACTTCACAGAAGAAAGTGCACAGCCTTGATTTCTCCAAAATATTTTGTATTTTAAAGGATTGCCTAAAGCAAACAAAAGCATTTGAATGTACAGCAGTTTAAGAGTCCACACTCTGCTTGAACTCCTTGCAAATGTGTTACCAAAGCATTAGATGCAGAGAATTAATGTCCCCAGGATGAAAGCAATGTGAGGGACACATATTTTTAAAATCCAGGACATGCTGAAGGGGTTGCACCCTGGCAATATTAACAATAGATCTCCTAACAATAAGCAAATGCTTGAAGAATAGAGATGAGGGACAATTCTGGAATAAAATGTTTACAGTTAAGTTCTATAGCCAGGAAGAGATAGGCTAAAACCTAAAAGCTGCCTCAACACAAAAGGATCAGCTTTCAAGAAAGCTGCACACCCAACTGTTACCATTTAGGCACCTAAATGAAGAACAATCAGGGCTTCTGGGTTCTGAGCTCTTTCAAGCATCTGGTCCAAATTCTTTCCCTCCATATGAATCAAAACAAATGTTTAGGCTACCAACTTTCCACTGCCCTTTAAGTTTAATGCCGTCTTTTCTAGCTTTTAAATTCCTTAGTATAGTAAGATGAATAAAACACTAACTTTGCAAAATACCCAGTCAGGGACTATTTGCCGTATTTTATTTTTATTACTAGCAGACATAAATGTTGTATTAAGTCATTGTAAAAATGTGATTTTCAAAACAATATCTTTTGGGGAAAAAAAATTTGGTTTAATACATTTTAAAAATTATGAATCCATCTTACTTGGCTATCCAAAAGTGGTCAAAGATTAACTCACAAATTTGAAGACACAACAGACTGAAAATCAGTGTAAAACAAAACACAGTAGCAGAAACAGTTAGAAAATTAACAAGTAAATTATACAAGAACACAAAAAGGAGATCACATCATGATTTAGAAGTAGAACAAAAGTCGATGTGTGCTCTGGCATACCCTGCTAAGGGAAGTTTTAAATGTACAGAATTTCTGCTGCTCAGGACAACGATGTCCAACCTACAGTGGCATGGATCCTGATACAGGAGCAGCAATGCTCTGCAACAGTCCAGGATACATCATTGTGCCTGGACCCTGATACATCCTAGAATGTTTAAAATCTGTAATAAGTAGTCATAAGACCATGTGTTTAAATGTTAGCGGCCAACCATTGAGACAGACAGGAATTATGATAGTACCCCACCTCTGCAACTAAAACAGAGGTGTGGATCACAGAGGAAATGCTCAGCATTACCTGATAGTAACCCTGGGGCAAGAATGGTCCTTTTCCAGTCTTCTTCCCACTGTGGGAAACCTGGTCTGTAGAAGAGTGTGAATTCAAACATTTTAAGAAAATCTCTGATTAACAAAACAGAAATTTTGCAGGCTTGTGAGAGAGAATACTGAAATACTCAACACTTTCAAGCAAGTTCATGTCTGGACAAAAGGAAATAACAGCTGAATATCTCACTTTATTTTTACAGCACACACAGCAGCAAAGGGCAGAGCAACTAGTGAACACACTAAAGTATGAATGGAAATCTGGGGTTTTTTCTGACTTGAATGAAAGCAAGCTGCTTCAAGAAGCACGTAAACAGAGTTAGCAGGAGACATCTCTGCTAATTTACATGAGCTAATTTAATAAAATATGAGAGATGGAAAGAAACATACAATCCATTTTCAGCTTTTCCTATACTGAATAAGAACCCTTCTCATCAATTTTTCTTTTCCAAACTGTATGCACGTATAAATTTCCACTGCTTTATAATTCTTACAAAAATTATATTCTCTAAGTGATACTATGCTAAACAGTTATTATGCCAAAGTTAACTCTGAGCTTCAGTTGTAGAAAGAGTTTTTATTAAGAAAATAAACAAAAAATTTGCAATGAGTGACTTGAAAAAGAGAACAAATACTCCGCCCCAAACTAGCTACTCCTGTCTATAAGGATGTATGAGAATTACCTTTTAAATCTGGATAACAAAGAGAAGGGATAAGTTACTTAGGACTGTAGTAGAGTATGAGACAAGGCTCAGAAAAAGTAAATTCAGAGTATTTTAAGATGAGTAGCAGGCCAAAATTCCTGCAACTGAGATTTATTATACCATGGAGTCTGATTCCCGAGATGGCTAATGAAGGCAAGCTATTTTTTAAAATCCAAATGAGCGTTTAATAAATGAGTACCACACTCAAAAACCATATATATAACCCATTTTGTCATACTGAATTGAAAGGAATCAACCCACACTCAAGCTTTTTAGTCATCACTATTTCACTCCATCTGTCACTCGTCTAATAAAAGAATATTAATATGGATTGCTGTTTGGCCAGGGTTGCCATCTCCCCTCTAGATAAATCAGCTATACAGAGATGTAATTAATAATCTTATAACTAATTCTCTCAGGGGGATTGTTCAACTGTACTATCTGACCATCATCCACATTCATTACACTGGAAATAATGTCATCCCTAATGGACACTGCAGAGTCTGTGGTTCTTCTTTGGAACCAGAGTAAGTTTAGCCTGGCATGAAACAGCAGGGAGAAGAGAGGAGAAGAGAGGGGAAGAGATGGAGAGAAGGGTCTTTTTCTCCTCTGTGAAGACTTGGAAGTGAGGTGAGGAGGCTAGTGATGAGAGTCAGTATGGTTATGACCAAAATACTTTTCAGCTATGACAGTTTTGCAGCATTTCCTGAAGAGGGGCAGCCTCTTGATCCTTTTTAATATCCTTATTAGTCTCTAGTTCAAGGAGAGTGTGTGAGGACACATTTAACTCCCATTGAAGTCAACGGCTCTTAAGCATATGCTCAATTTTTTTCACAAATCAGGACTTTAATCTGTTCCTTATGCACATTCAGGATTACAGAGAAGTCTTCTGTTTTTGAAGTTGCTGGAAACATCAGCTTGCTGATGAGAGGTGGGGGAAGGGAGAAGGACTCCATCACTATGAGAAGTCTCTGCCTTTCCTATTTTTTTTCTAAATTTTGATCAGAAAAGTATCTGTATACCTTTAAAAAAAAAGATCTCAAATAGTTAGATTCTAATGTGTGCAGCAGAAATGTGAGTTACTGACACAACACACTTATAGGTTTTCATTAGCGTCTCCTCCCTTCCTCCTCTATAAAGTTGATAGAGCACTTACCAAAAGCCCAAAGAGATTTACTCCTAGCAAGGGGAGAGAAGAGTTGAGACAAAAGCTGTAAAGCTGTCTCCGTCCTACTCTGCAAATGCACCTCAATTCTGGCATCTACTGCTTTTGTCTATTTTGGTCCTGGAATAAAACCCTCTTCACTGAGCCTGAAGGTTGTGCCAAACAGTATGGTGATGTTTTTGATATGGAAAAAAGCCCACTGGAGACTAGCTGTAAAGCAGCCAGTCTTGTGATCTGATCCTCATGCGAATTTATTTCTCCAGAGTTCAGATTTGATATATTCTGTAATTTTACCATGCACTCTATTTGCTAATATTACGCTGAAAAACTCTAGACGTTGAAAAGAACTGCAGAATTGCCAAGCCCAAGTATTCAAAAGGTATCAACAGAACTTTGCTTTTCTCCCCTTCCTGAAGCTTCCTCATCCTTCCCACACTGGTTTTAAAACATGTCTAGGAATAAAATAACACAGTATAACCAAGTACTGGTCCAGTCAAATCACATGGACTATCCAGGTGCCTGTCTACTGTTATTTTAGATTTGATATATACATGCATACACACACATACCCCAAATATATGTTCATGTCTAATATATCAATGAAATGGAATAATATAAAAATATTTTACTGCTTTCAAAATTCTTCTTACAGAAAACTGGAGTGAAAGAACAATTTGCCAATGCTACTTAAAGAGTTTACAGGCCCCTTCAAAATAAGACTTTACTGTCTTTGAACCACATTCCTTCTGCCACAAGTAATTACCTAAATTTCTGGAGTTAAAAGAGTGCATTTTAAGAAAGTTAGGTTAATTTTTTTTTTTTTCCCACACATTTGGCTTAGTTTCAAGTACTTCCTTTTTACACACAACTGCTCAACACTGGGTGCATCACTGTTATTAGATACTAAATTTCAGTATTGTCATGTCTGGGTCATGTTTGATTTTTGCTATAGGTGTTTACAGGTTCTGCTCTGTGGTGCACACCCTCAGGGAGTTAAAACCTCAAGAGAAGAGAAGGCATGTGAAAGACCTTTTCTTTTTTTCCGTTTTTTACTTTTCTCTGTTCACTTCCTGTCTTGCACACTTTTCTTACAGACCGTAAGTCCACAGAAGAGCCATGACTGACCTACGTTACGAAAAAGGAGTTCACAGTAAAAGGGATGATAGCTTGATGACAATGGATAATGACAGAATATTGGTTTTAGATGTTTCTTGCTTGTATGTGAGCCATACTGAGGACAGAGAAAAGTACAAATGGAAAAAGGAAGAATGTGCTTAAGACAACACGGAGAAAATGTTAAAGTAGATAAGAAATAGGATCCAAAACATTGAGGCATTGGGCAACACCTTGCAGTGAAATTAGTTTAACTTTGAGAATATAAGGTGGAACCAGAAGAACGGTTCAAAAGGATGCAATTGAAAGGTATGATCATTTCGGCAGCTTTGGTTTTGGCAGGGTTAAAATAGGAGCCAAGAGAGGGCCAGGGCAGAAAAACAGGATTCAGTTTCTGCTAAGTGGTGTAAAAGTCATTTACAAAACAGTCTGATAATATGTTGGAGAGAGAGAAGACAAAAAAGCAACTTGCAAAATCTCACAGCAAAATAAGATCTTCTAAACCATAGCTCTCAACCTGTTCAGAACAACCAGCAGCTCACGGCTGGCCTTGCACTGGGGAAACCAAGGACAAAGTCGTTTTATGCGTGTAAAAGATGCTTTGTGCTCACCATAGGTCTCTTTAGTGAGCATTTTTTTCTACATCTCTGCATTCTTGCCCTGGAAGGAAAGGAAATGCTGCATGCTTTTATAAAGAAACCAACCTTTACTGCTTAAAGTTCGGCTTTATGGAGAGCAGAGTTGTATGAGCCATTAAATGACATGGCAGGGAAGGTGCAAAGGCTGACTGGTGAGACCTTCTTTTTTGTGCTTGTTGTGCAACAGGATACACATATTCCCTGGACTTGTTTCAGTTCCAAAACTCACAGAAATACTCTTCCAGAGGTATTTAGGGAATATGTACTCCCCTCCAAATATCTTCTGAACTAGAAAGGCTCCATGTTTGTATTAACAACTCAGATAGGAGTAGTAGTTCTTTCATTATCAGCTCACTGTAGATTTAAGACTCTACTGTTAAGTTAACAAAGTCCTTTTCATTAACAGGACTAAGATGCTGTTTTAATTAACAGCAATAAGAAGTAGCCAGACATCACTACATGGGTAGCACCAAGCTTTCCAGTTATCTACATAAGAAAGCCAACCAAATGTTTTCCTTTTAACATGGATGCAGCTTTCCGTTTGTGTGTGAATTAAGACTATCAATTACTTGGGGAAACATGCTTGAAATACACGAGGTAAGCCAGAGCCTCCAAAAGTAATATTTTCATGGCATCTGCCCATATGTCGTTGAACTGCTAACATTTCTTAGCTGCACAACATCGAGCTGAAGGAATCAACAACAGAGTAGTAACTGACATGCTTGTGCTTACCTTTGTCAACTTTACACTGTTAATTCTAGAAGAATTATACACAGTAACCTAAGCTTTGACAGAATTAGAGCATCAGTACATAGACTGGCAAAGCTGAGTGACTATTGCAGGAGGAAAAGAAATGGCTTTCCCAAGAAGTTTGAAGGACTTGGTCATTCTCTAAGTTTTATTTCACCAAACATACTTAAAAATGGCTGGACATGTTTAGCCACTGTATTTGAAACACAAAACCTCTATCCAAAGAAAGTGTTTGTTTGGGTGTCATGTCTGGCAAAGCATTCCTGATATGTTTGCAAATACAAAACTATGAAATCTCTGATATTTCTCATGCCAGCAGGCTGCAAACTCAATTGACACCTTCTGTCTTTGTCTACATTTCAGTTTGGAACCAGTGAAATAAAGATGGCTTTATAGGGTTTGAATTCTGTTAGATTTCTGTACATACACTCATATTAAAATAATAAAAATATTTGCCTCATAAAGTTATAGCAATGTATTGAAGTGTAAAAGCAAAGAAGTCAGAATGAGTGGAGTAAAAAAAATTAAAACAGAAAGTTAGGCCAAACTACAGGAAAGTTTGGCAGAATATTTCTTCATAAAATGAAATAATCAATATTATTTGCACTCTTGTCTCCAGCTTTTTCTCCTGTGCATGTTCACACTATTTTTTTTAAATTCAGAATTTAAGATGTCATGTTTATAATTTTCAATAACAATGCATTATTTCATAAAAACACGTCATACAGACAGAATTATCACTCTCTTTATTGACCAAAGAAGCTATTAAAAAAACATATAAATTATAGTGGTAAAAATACCAAAAAAAAAAGATAATTCTGCAGATTCAAGATGCCTCATGAACAATTGCTAATGAAGCCTTCTCTTTTTATCTGACTCATAACTGTTTCATCTTTCATTGCCTAATAGATTAACATTACCTTACCTTATTTAGAAGATCACTGCAGTTCTTAAGTTATTGTAGGTTACATTTAATGGAAGCCTGATTAACATAAAGGGTCGTATTTTCTGTTTCGAAATTAAGAGAGTGCTCATTTTGCATGGAGGAATGGAAATTGAAAGGATATATAGGCATCCACTCCTTCAGAAATAGACTTGTGTAAAAAAAGAAATTGGGAGGGAGAGAGGGAGAGGGAGCTGGGAGTGGGACCATTAGTGTGCATTGTTCTAATGTCCTCAGGAATGCAAAGACTTAATACACAGCTGCAGCTTGAGGTCATTGTGGTACTCCCAAAACAAGAATATAGAAACAGAAAAAAATAAGAGCTTAATATTACTATATCAGTTCTGAGTCAATCAAACCAAACTGCAAAGAACTTGTGACGTTCTCAGCTCTTCCTAAACCCTAAGTAAGGTGGATATGAATTGCAGACTTTTACTAGGTTTTAGTGTCTTGTTCTGAAAATATAAATTTGAAAGGCATGAGTGTGCTTAAGTGCCCTATTGGACTGCCGCTTCCTTCTGGCAGAAATTACTATTTGACACTCTAAGCACAGTTTTACAAGAAATCTTTGAGTGGTCACCATCGCCATAGCTGCCCAGCCTTCCATTCACGTCATTTTTAGCAATTCAGGCTACCAAAGCCTCACAAAATATGTTGCCATATAGTTTATCAACACATCTGACTTAAATTCTTTTTTCTTCACTAAACCAAACCAATATTTTCACAAATTTAGGAGATATCTAGTCATTGTTCCTAATATACTTTTTACAGTAATAAGCACATTTTAATAAGTAGTTTTTACTTGTCCACATTTTCTATGAAGCCTACAGTGTTCTGGTATTCTCCAGCAGATGAAAGAAAATGAAAGACTTGAAAAGCTATTGAGACCAAAGTGCTTCAGGAGCCTCATCACTGTGTCAAAACACCCCCTTCCAAAGAAGCCCCCATGCACACTCAGGATATATTGTATTCATCTAGAATATGCCATTTTTTGTTTGGCAGGTAAAAAACCCCACAGTTCATTCAACTCTCTTCAGAGCTATATTGTCAGTCCACATATGTTCAACAGATTTTTTAGTATCTATTTTTAGAAGGACTGAAGTGGGAAACAGTTTTTTCCGCTTGGTAAATTTAGGTGACTAATGCCCTCAATTCACCAAAATGTGTAAACATACACTTAACTTCAGCAGTATTCGTACTAAAGTCCTGCGACTACTTCAGCTGTGAAGTCCTGGCTCCACTCAATGGTTAGTTTTGACTTCAGCTTCCCAAGTTTTCATTCATCTCCCAACATACAAAATTAAGTGCATACTACAACCACCATAGGATCACAGACTAAGAATTAAAACTCAAAACAGTGACAGAGGATACTGAAGTGCATCTAACACAGTTTATGAAAGGCAGCATTTATTCTGACTTGCTAAAAATAAGAAATAGCTATTAGACATCTGACAGAATGCAGAAGGAAGAAGGACTTTTAAAAGCTTGCAGTAATCTGTTTCAGTAATTCTGTATCCTATTTGTTATAAAATAATGTTCAATGAACCAATTTTTCTTTAGTCCAAGAGGTAGCAAAAGGGAGGAAAAGAGAAGAAGAGAAAGAGTGAAGGGGAGTTGAGGTAAGGTGGGGTGAGGTGGGGTGGGGAGAGAAGAGAACGAGAGAACAAGAGAACGAGAGAACGAGAGAGAGAAAGAGAGAAAGAGAAAGAAAGAAAGAAAGAAAGAAAGAAAGAAAGAAAGAAAGAAAGAAAGAAAGAAAGAAAGAAAGAAAGAAAGAAAGAAAGAAAGAAAGAAAGAAAGAAAGAAAGAAAGAAAGAAAGAAAGAAAGAAAGAAAGAAAGAAAGAAAGAAAGAAAGAAAGAAAGAAAGAAAGAAAGAAAGAAAGAAAGAAAGAAAACAGAAAGAAAGAATCACTTGGCTTCTAGTTAGAGTTTCATAATCAACTGGGTTTTATGGGTTTAGTAAAACTATTCTATCATATATTGAAGATTTGACCCATTGCTTTGAGACTTGCTTCTTCTGATTTGTCAATTATTTTGTTTCATTTATTAAAGAAAAACAACAGAAAACATAGGATCAAGAACAATAAGACTTTCTTTCACATGACCATTAACTTCTCCTGCATGTTTTCTTATGAGGTTTATTCAGCACAGGTAGTTTTCAATACAAAGTTCAGACTGCTTTTTTCCATTGCATTGAGTAAGAAGCTCCAGGGATTTCAGACTTCACAGCATTCAGTGATTACATTAATCATTAAACAATAAAATATTCAGTAGCAATTTCCAAATCTGATTCCAGATTTCTCTTTTAATATATAATCATATATCAATTTATTAATATGTAGAAATTCCCGTCAAGTGATCTATCCCCAAAACTATTTGTAAAAATCCACAATTCCACATGGAAAATTAACTCACATTCTGGATAGGAAGTGTCTCAGTATCTTCTGTAGGTCCAAGATCTCAAAATAAAGGATATTCCCCTAATCTACAGTGAACATTACATCTTTAATATCACTGATTTCACTAACAAGTAGAATTTTGACAACCTAAATAGTCTCTTTATAGTGTTTAATAGAAGACTTCAGAAGAAAATTTTCATGTATTACAGTGCACTGTCTACTACTCTATCCCGTTATATTAATGTGGGGTTTTTTCGCTTTGCATCGTTCATTGAATGTTAGGATGCAGTGATGCAACTCCGCACTGGTGATATTACAGATACATGTATAAAATGTGCAGAGTAAAATTAATAACTCTGTTGTGATTTATATTATTGTCTACTAAAATATTATTCTAAATGGCTATAGTTTAGGTAAACTTATCAAAGGACATAGATTTTGTAATATATATTAATAAATAACAAGGACAACACATGCTAGAAAGCCAAGACCAATGGCAGCAGTGGTGTTTTAAACAAGCATTCATTTGCCGTATTTGCCGCTGGAAGAATTCAAGACGGTGTATAACAAAAAAACATAAGCACTACAATGGCTAAGTGGTCTATCTCCTTCTCCCTAGCTAAGCTGCATTTATTGTAAGAACACACAACTTAAAATCTGGTCCTAAAAAAATCAGTAGGAGTTTTGTCATCAGTATCTTCCCAGTGAAATTTCTCTCAGTATATCTTTTTATAAACCATTAATTTCAACAACTTTCTTTTTAGTGATTCAAACACTTAAAATATAAGACTAGACTTCATGTATCCAGCACAATTATGTCAGGCTGTTTTTCAATTCAGACTTTCATTAAGCACAATAGAGAAGCTGCTACGTGCTCATGGAAGACCCCAGACACTCACCCCAGAAGTCAAATGACTTCTGGCTGTGCACACGTATGCAGTCACACAACTCATGCCGGTAAAGGTGATGCAATTGCCCTGCGGAGTCGCAGGAGGAAGGCTTTTTCTGCAGGGTGGCCGCGCACCATCTTGCTCTTGCTCTGCAGCTAGCAGAACTTGAGAAATTGTGATGCAGATCTGTAAGTCTTTAGAGCCTACTAAAAATAAAAAGCGTGTATGCGCACACACGGACACAAAGCTTTGCATTTCATAAAAGTTTACAGTACTTTACAAATGGAAGGAAAGCACTGGTATGGCCATTGTATAAGTTGGGGAAACAGTCATAAAAGGATAGGGCAAAGGCTCGAGACAGATCATAGGACTGGTTTCAGTGCCGAGCTGTGCACTGATGTAATGAAGTAGCCTCAAGCACTATTTATCAAAATTCTCTAACACCACGCTATTTCAGTTAGAAACCTTATTAGCGACATATGCAAGTATTTATATGTAAAAAATATGACTTTCCTTTCGCATCCTTTCAAGTTGCATTCTTAAGTATATTAGAACAAGGACACAGGGTAGAATAGCAAAAATAAGGATTGAACCCAACCCCACCGTAACGACATTTTACTGATGGGTTTAGACTTTGCTCAGTCTAGCAGACGGAACCAGATTTATTTTGCTTCCTTTCTGGAGAGTTACAAAACTGCTTGGTAGAATACATTTTGTTACTGAGAGAAACATGCTACAGCAGCCACTCATACTGCCCAGTAATGGTGCCTTTGAAAGCAATAGTACAGTGAGCAATATTAGGGTATCAGCGGACAGAAGCATATATAATGCTACTTTCCCTTGAATTCCAAGACACAGAACTCAATCCTACTCTTGAGGAACTGAGATACAGAATATCAAGTCATCACATCAGTAAAGAATGGGTATTTCAAAACAACAACCTGCATGCAGATTAACAGGCTCAATTAAAAAACATTTATTAAACAATTGGCACGTCAGAAAGCGGCAAAGACAAAAAAAAAAAAGAATCGTTATCTGATTACTTACTGTACAAAATACTACAGAACTCATACTAGATATGTTAGGACAAATTTTATCCTAGGATGTTAGAACCAATGTAATTAAAATTCAATGTGTATCTGAAATGCTCAATTAGCAATTTTCAAACAATCAGACAATCCTCACATTCCATCAATAAATATCTGCAAGATTTTTAAAGCATTTTTATTTCACTACCGTGTAACAGAATTTAAAAATCCTAAAAGGTAACTACAATTATGATTTTTTTGAAATTTTTTAGTGAAATTTTATCCAGATATTATCAGAATGTTTGACTCTTTAATCCCCATGTAACAGAATTAAGCTCCGATGGCTTAAAAAACCCTTTAGCACTTCAGTGGTTCCACTAAAGTCAATGGACCTTCTCAGAAAAACATTTGTGCTCCAGTGAAGGTCTGGATCAGGCCTCCGATGTTTCTAAAAGGGTGGGTTGATGAGGAGGGGGAGAGGGAGAAGTGAATCCTACTGAATCATTTATACAAACAGGCAGAAATGCATAACTAAAAGCCATACCTTTTTTTTTTTTTTTTTTACACAAAACTGTTCTTTGGCTAGGGACAAAGAATTTTGAGAATGCATCAGCAAAATAGTCTTTCAAAATTTAATCTTAGAAAAGTTCCTGATTATATTTCCTGAGAACAAAAGTGAATTTCTTGCAAGTTTTCATCTATCAAAACTATTCAGAAAGAAGCTCACTAATAAGTCCAACATTTGATAAACAATCAATCTTGAAAGTTTTCTCCTAAAAGTATGTTTATTATTCATCAGCTTTTGAAATTGTTTCATTTATGAAATCTACAGACATTTTGTTGTTGTTGTTGTTGTTTTTCTTATGAGTGATGCTTTTATACCAGATACCAAACAAATTAACTCTTTCCAGAAAAACTATGCTTTATTATGTATTTTTATTGCTTCTGTTTACAACTACACTGAAAAGCACAGACATATTGATGAATCAGTTACACAGTGCTTTTTGACTACAAGCATGCAGCTCATTTTTCTCACTGACATGTTTCAGAAACCAATCAGAAGTCCTCAAAACTCATGATTTCACAGTATTTATAATCATTTATCAAAATGACCTGCTTTTTAGAGACTATTTCAAACAAGTACATATGATTTATGATATTTAGATGTGTTTAAAATAAATTCCCTGGAGATATAACTTTTTAGTGCTTGCATGTCGAGAAGAGGTAGATTATAAAATATTAAAACTCGGGTGGCAAAAAGGAGTATTGGTTTTTTACGCATGCTTCGTCAATGAACAAAAACCAGCAGAATAGCTATTGAAACACTGGACTGTACTACTGAAACAGTGGATTCTGAAATATTTTTCAGAAGCATTTCTAAATGACACTATTGTAAATACAGTCAAAAATATGAATAATTGTTATTACCCGCTAGTCTTTCCTTGGAAACCTGTGCCATACAAAAAACATTTTCCCATGGCAAAATTTGGTTTCTTTTTTCTTTTTTCTTTTTTCTTTCGTTTTAAGGCTTTTCATGCCTGGAGGCAAGTGTTGAAGTACATTAGACTTTAACAGGAATGCAATTTACTTATATATTTATCTATTGCAATTTAATGTTTGAATAGCTGTAGTGCTTAGAAGAACTCCTTCAACAGTACTCAGCCTCCCCCTGGTCTTTTCAGCATAGTACAGATTTTTTTTTCACCCTAGCATTTTAGACTTCCTTAAGACTACCAGATTCACTCTTTCTTCATATTTCTCAGTAAATCTAGATAGCACTTCTTAAGAGGCATTAATATGCTTTTTTCCTGACTGAAGTTTTACGAAAACTTGGACCTAAGTAGCGTTACTTAGGAAATTGCAGTAGTAACTTTGCATCTGATGTGTTCTGCATCATCCTAGAATCAAAACCTACCCTATAATAAACAAAAATAAAGCAGCCCCTGAAACTCACAGGCAAGTAATGAGAAGGGGAGACATTAAAAAAATCCGAAATATCCTATATAGAACAACTCGTACCACAAAGCAACAAACCACTCCAAGAATATGTTTTCTATGCACTCAGCATGGTTTTCATCCACACCTCATTAGCACGCAGATAGTTCTGATCATTAGTGCACTGTAAAATAGGTGATTTTATTTGTAACCTACCCTCAAATTTAGTATCATCTCTTTACTCCTACACCCTTGACATCCGCAGAGCTGAGTTACAAAGGTGAGGATGCAGATGCCATTATTCACTGTGAAATGTTAACATATAAAGATTTGTATGCATCACTCCTCAATTCACAGCAACTTTACTGACCCACTTCTGGGCCTACGCAGGTAGAAAGGAATGTTCTGTAGATAATGAGAGAGCAACTACAAAACCTGTAAACACTGACAGCTGAAGAAAGCAGGCGTCGATGACTACGTAAGTAGTATTTCCCAGTCCTTTACGATGAGAACAGTTGAAAATTTCACCCTATTCTGTAGCAGTCTATTCAATATCTTCAAAGGGAACTTCCCAAACTGCCTAAAACCTGGGTTAGGGCTAAAGAAAACTGTAAGACAGTTTATAAAACTATCACAAGAGCACACTTCACCTTGCTTTCTCAATCCCAAATGAAACTGTAACAGCTTAGAGGAAAATATTTCAACATCCTCCCATTCCCTTGCAATATGTGAATTCCAGGGAAAGACACACAGTCCATTGTATGAAATTCTGCTTGCCCTCTGGATTTTTGTTTATAATTCTAAAAAGTTGCACTCCTTCCATCATAACAAATAAGTAAAATTGAGTATCCCTGCTGGCAAATTTTCAGAGTAGCTATACAGCTAAGAAACAGTTACTTGTTTGGAAGATAAATGATACAAGGAATGATCATGTTTTACATTCTTTAAACTATCTACAAACTCAGCTTTATGATATTAAACATACCGAAACAAAATCAAAGTAGTGCAAGAAAGGTGTAGCCCAAGGTTAATTCAGCTCTGAAATGCAGAACAGATTCAGTGCTCAAGAAAACACTGAGTATTCTGTGGCTTTAAGTGATATGCTTAAGAAGAGGAAATGTACGTGTAAATAAGCAAAAGCATTAATAATTGTCTCAGAATGCTGGCACTGAAACTTAAAACAGTCTCTCTCTCTCTTCACCTCTTAGTTGTTTACTATTAGGATTTTTTACAAATGTCTATTGAAGTAGTTCCAAGCATGATGAAGGCATGGATGAAATTCTTTCAAGCACAGTAATTTGTTTTTTAAAAAAGAGTAATGAGAAATAAAGAAGATGATGTTTAATCAAATGAGGGACAATTATGGATGACAAATACAGAAACAGAGCAACTTAAAAATAGTTCTTGCTGCCGTATATTAGAAGGGCATAAAATATCTAGCACCAGAGTTCAGGATTAATAAAGGGGTGGGGTTAAATATTCAGTCCAAAATGCAGGCTTTTCCTGAAGAAAAACCAAACATACAGCAGCTACGCAGTTGTTGTCAAAAAACATCTATTTTCAGTTTGAGAGATTCACAATTGTGTGAACGGTCATATATTTTTTCTTTGCGGAAGGGAGGAGGAAATAATTACCTGCCTTGATCTTCTGAAAGTCTTAGAAAGTGAGGATTGAAGTACATTGCAAGATCAATGTAACCGTGGCTAAAGGCTTGAACTCTTGTCCACTAACCCAGTGGAAGACTCCAGTCACTTCAGGGTAAGGTTTAGGACATTCCCCCCTGGTGTTTTTTTTGTTTGCATTGCAGAATGAAATAAACAGAAAGTGATTCAGATACTTCCCTGACAGTGAAAGGGACCCATTTCCTTTTTTCCTTTAGCTTTAAATAGACTGACAAATACAGTAAATCCTTACAACGGCAGGCATCCAGTTATTTTCTCAATTGTAACAGGGACTGCTCATACACCTCACAAAATCAGATAATTCTTTTTATCTCATCGAAAGGAAAGAAGACAAAACAAAAGATTTTACCAGCAGTTTGAACTAAACACACCTTGTAGACTCAAGAAAAGATTTTAGCAAGTATACACACTACGTGAGGCGGAATTCAGATAAACATGATTTGAATTACTGTAAATGTTTTCTAATGTAATGGACAATTAGTGAAATTATGGTATTCTTGAGGATTATTTTTTCAAATCTTTTCTGCTGCTTACCACTCTACCGAACTTCCAACATTTTGAGTAAAAGAGTTGATGGTTTCAGTTCATACTTCCTACATATCTGGGAAAGCCTTTCACTTTCTCTTCCATTATAACAATTTGCTACGCCAGCTCTTGATTTTGCAATTTGTTGAGGCCTCTGTCTTTCAAATGCCTCCTGCCCGTCTCACTATATTTTTGATGACCCCCTTGTTTATATGTGCCCTAACGGAAGTCCCATCATTTGTGTTGCCTTTGCCGAGTGGCTTTTGTCAGAGCGGGACTTTGACAGGCTTTGCTATTTTAGAAAGCAGAGATAATGTCAAGTTTTTTGCACATTCATTGATGCCAAATTGTTGCCCTAGAATGACTGTGGGTCAACATGTTTATATACTCGCCTTTAAGAAAAAATTACAGTGATTTTAAAAGTCAGACAGTTCCTTCTTTCCGTCTGTCTCCGCCACCAACAAACTGAAGTGAAGCAGCTTTCTGAAACTCCCATTCACCCGTTTGCTTTACAAACTCCAAATTTTGCCCCTTCCACGCTGAGAATTTGATGCAGGCTCACTCAGATCCTACAGGGTAGCAAGGCATCAGCTCCTCTCCCGAATCCCCGCTTCCAAGGCAGTGCTTCCAAGCGTTGTGCAATCGCCTCGGAGCCGCAGTCAGCTCCACGGCGAAGGGGAGGAGGGGAAAGAGCGCGCTGGATTCTGAATTTTGAAGCAGAGGTGTCGTATCGGGCAGGGGGGAGGGAGCCGCGGGGCCAGGTGCTGAAAACCGCACCAAAACTACAAACGTTTGTCTCCTTGGCTGTAGCAAACTCTCCCGCACCACCACCTTGATTTCATACTCTATCACGTGCTAGATTTTTTTCTTTTTAATTTCCCCCCCGCCGTAACCTTAATAAAGTTTGCATTAGTGATGGAGATCCCGAGAGCGCCTTGGAGGGAAGGAGCAACCGGGCAGCCCCGTGTCAGCCGGCGGCGAGAGCACGGCGGTGGCCGTGGCCGGGCCACCCGAGCCGAGCCGGGCTGAAGGAGCGCAGCCGAGCGGCGGCAGGTCCGCGGGGCCCGACCGCGCCGCTTCCCCAGCACCCGCCGCCCAGGGATCCCGCCCCGCTGGGGAACGCGCGAGCCTTTACCTGAGCTGTCGCTTTTCCTTTTGCCGGACCTCTTCTCTGTTTCCACCGGGGACAGAGCCTGCCTGCCATAGTCCCCTGGCGCACACGCTGCCCCCGTGGGGGTGTTGGTGCCCAGGCTGGAAGAGTTCGAACACAGGACGGGGGGGCTGCTGCCCAGCTCCGGGGGTCCTCCTGAGTCAGGCTGAAGGCAGAGGCTGTGCCTGGCCGAGGCGGGAGGAGACGACATCTGAGGAATGTGCCAGTTCGTCTGCAAAGCCTGGTGCTGCTGTTGCTGGTGGTGGTGATGGTGGTGATGGTGATGGTGATGGTGCCCCCTATGATGCTGGCTGGCAAACATGCCCTCCTCATTGGGGTATCCCGCTATTATGCAAGAGGAAGAAGAAGAAGACAGATCAGGGTAGGACATGTGGTCAGATCTTCCATGCAGGGCAAGAGAAGACTGGGAGAAAGGGTGCAAGCTCTGCGCGGTGGCATGGGGGCTGCGCAGGCAGCCAAAGAGTGTGTGATCCATGGCATGCAAGTCTCAGGTTCCAGGCAGGAGAGTTTAAGAAAGATCCAACTTCACCACCCTTTGTCAACTTTCACTGTAAACAGATCGGGGCTGGTTTTTTTTTTTTTTCCAAAACGGCACCGACAGACTCTGCAGCAGGCAGCTGAGCTCAGATAATCCAGGTCTTTAGCCCTAGTGGCCAGTCTCCGCTGCATAAACACTCGGACCTAGATGAGCCGTTCTCAGAGCCGCTCAGATGTCAAGAAGTGGGAGAGTTGAAGCCAATAGAAGGTGGTCCCAGAGAACTGCTTCAAGGGGGAAACAGCTTCGAGAGGTTATAAATACAGTAGTGTGTAATGTGAGCTGGGGGCTGGCTCAGCAGCACAGCACTGACCACATGCAAACTCCCTCCAAAACGCCAGCGCCGTCCCGCGCCGTGCCGCTCCGTCAGCGGGCGGCAGCGCTGCGCACCCGCGCCCCG
>VZRN01003861.1:1463909-1507386 GCA_013397935.1 Dasyornis broadbenti | reverse complement strand
GAGGCCGGGGCCGGAGGGGCAGGAGGGCCAGGACCCCCTCCTTCAAGGGCCGCCGCCGCTGGAGCCCTCACACCGCCACAGCTGTGAAGGGGTCGGGGAAGTCCCGAAGCCAAGGCGGTGTAAAAATACCTCTTCTTAATTCTAGGGGATGGCCACGCAGGATTTCTAGCACATGACCAAAAAAAAAAAAAAAAAAGAAATTAAGCACAATGAAGAAAGTGAGAGGGTACTGGGCAGGGGGGAGAAAGATAAAGTTTCCAAGAGAAATAAGAGACAAGCCAAACAGGACTTTTTAGGGAGAGGTAGGAGAGGTTCCTAAGGACATTTTAGGGAGAGGTAGGAGAGGTTCCTAAAGGTGAAGAAGAAGAAGAAAAAGAAGAATGCAATAGCAAAACTGTAATGGCAGCTCGGTGTTTGCCAATAGCTTCATAATCAAATCTGACTGTTTGGGAATGTGGTTCCCTGGGCTTCTGAGTTCCCAAATAAGTTCACAAGTCCTGCATCAAGTATTCTTATTACTCCTTTAAAAAGCAGTTTTAAGCACGAATGAACTGGAAATGCAATTCTCTGCAGAGCTTTATGCTTTCATTTTAAATTATGTAAGAATGCAAATATAGGTAACTAATGTTAAGGCAAATAAACAGCTTCAAACACTTACTGAAATTATTCAGAAAGTTTCCATGCAGTTATCAAATACCTATGACTATATGATAGCATCCTTTGTAAAAAAAAAAACAAAACAACTTTTTAGTTATAGCTTCCGTGTTATAACTGAGAATAATTACTGGAAAAATTGTAAGGCGTGATTACCTCTCAATATTAATGACTGAATTCTTGTTTCCATTGTATCTTTTCAGAATGTGTGTTTAACCTACATGTGGTACAAAAGCATAGCTTAAATCAATGCCAGCAAGTTTGCCCAAAGCTTATAAACATCAAGTGAAAAAAATAGAATGTTTTAAATATGTGAAAACAGTAAACTGTTTAACTCATAAAAACATCTGGAGCCAACACAGTTTGGAACATCATTTATATTTTCATGTATGGGCTACTATTTGCATTCATTTTGTGTTTCTCGGTTTTGCTAGTGGGTCGTTCTTGGTTTTTTAAACTTACCGTGTATGGGGAAAGCAATCCTGTAAAATTGACCTGAATGAACCAGTGTACGATTCCTCCTCTTCAGGACTTCTGTAGTCTTTCTGATTTTTTACATTGGAGACTGAAAGAACCACCTTCCTGAATATTTATCAGAATGTAAGTAGGATTCTTGTCAGCTCTTTCTAGTGTGTGGTTTGCATATTTGCAATATGGGTATTGTAGTAAAATCAGATAAGTCATACTTGGGGACCACCATTTGAGTGGTATAAGTAGTCATAACTTTGCTGAAGTCAGAGAAAGGATGGCAATTTACACCATTTAAGAATATTTTCCTTACCGTCAAAGGGAAAGCTTGCAAATATGAATTCAGTTTCATTTAACCAAAGTTTTTATTGTACTCAAGAGCCTACCAAAGCAAGAGGACAAAGTTTTATTCTACTGTAATTATGATCAGTTCATATTTTTCCATGGCAATTTGGTGAATGCAGGCATCATTTAACCTTAGAGTCAATCCAGATTCACAACAGATGTATATTTATTTCCAGCCTTTTCTTTTTTCCTTAATTTTTGCCTGTTTAACTCCCACTGAGACAATATAATTCGTTTTTCTTGGTACCTGTGCTGCAATGTAAACCCCCAGATATAAGCAGTAATAAAGCTTGGGGATTATGCATCATTTCAGAGATGCTTGAATGCCTTAACTGAAAATCCTTGCATAGAAAATGAATAATTCTTCACTAACTAGTCAAAAATACTGAATCCCTGACTAGTTAGACTTGACAATAATCACATTTACTATTAATACACTTATGGTAAACCAGTATCTTTACAATACTTCGTCATAAAAACATTTTTTCTGAGGAATTGCACTACCACAATGTGTACCACATAATTTTAAAATTGCATTTCTGTGGTGTACTTCCATTTCACTCTCTATAGCGCTTACATGTGCCATGCTTTAACACTTATCAGACACGATTTTTGCTTTAAAGACTACTACAGATCTGTAAAAACTTTTAAGCCTAAATCCATATTTTCAGCTACTTGTCCCGCATACATGTGGCTTCTGCTCTTATTTCATGATCTTCAAGTATTACAAATTTTAAAGTTATGCCAGCAATTTAGTATATTAGAGAAAAGTTGTGCTGAGCTATGAGGCCCTCACTGAAAATGATTTACAAGTTTGTATTACATCATTAAAAATTATTTGAATTGCCAGCCTACTGTAACCAGTAAAATATCTTATGCTTCCTACTTGATTTAAATAAATTGATGAAATATTAAAAATGTGAATGTACTTGAGGCTTCACACCTGAGCTGTGATGTTTCAGGAATGTTTTTAGAATTTGACCTATTGGAAATTTTCATTTCGCATTAGATACTCATAAGTCCCAGAAGTTGTATTCAAAACTTTGGGGTGTGTTGGATTTAAATAGATAATTTATTTGCAAACTGAACCATCTTGCACAATACTATTTGTTTCCCAATCTGCATATTGTATTGCAGTTTAACAATTTTTTAAAATTCTTTCTAGTGTTATCTCCAATTAAGAATACTTGAACTAGAAAACAGCTATGACAAGCTTTGTAGGGCACTTTAATAATACATATATTTCATTTGCATGTAGAAATGTACTCAAAATGTGTATGCAAGCAAGTCAATAACGCCTGAAAATATGTTTTCCATTTTGTTGTCTCCAGATCTTGACAATTACACGCTACACTCAGTCCATTTTCCTCGTAAAATTACTAATCACAGAAGGAAAAAAAGGCTTGTATTTTACACTTTAATCATTTTATTGTTTGATACAATTCACTTTGTGGATTTTGATCTGTATATTTATTTAAAAGACATTTTACTGGCGTCTCCATTGAAAATACAGACACTGTTTTGCATGGAGGAAAGGTGAAGGACATTTTCATCATTCTGTATTTTTAACAATGCTTGCCTCTTACTGTGCTGCAAAATTAATATTTTGCTGATTATACTTCAAGTCTGAGTCAAGCAGAATAAAAAATACAGATGATTGAAAACTTTGTGCATCAAAAGATTTACGCTATGACTTACACCCATTAACCAGATAAATACACAGTATTCATACAGTAAAAAGACTGAGATAGATGCAAAAACATATCCCTATCTGAAATATTTATTGTCTTCTGGCTGGCATTTCCAAGCCCTTGCAGGACATGCAGCAGGGGGCATATTTCATAATTCTGTCTCCATCTTTAAGAGAGTGGTCAAGTCACTAATTTTTGTCATCTCTTTTACACATTAATGAGTATAATACTACTCTCACAGTGAGTGTTCATAGTGGTTTCCTAATCTTCTTTGCTCTGGAGAGAGAAGAAGGCACATAGGCATGTATCTATGAAGCAAAAATAAATAATTACAAAGTCTCTAGGTTTTAATAGCTGCTGGGATTATGTTATTTACTTTGCAGGTGTGTTTGCTATGATTTATAGTGTGATGAGCTCTAGACTTGGAGCAGAAACCCCTAACTAGCTAGTATTCAGAACAGAAAGAGATTCACTGCCGTGCAGAACTCAGGGTCTATTCATTTTGCCAGTTTCACATGGGATTAATCCTGTGTTTTTACAGAGTCCTATTTGTGTTTACGGTCATTTGCTTGACTAGAAACCTAATGCTAACAACAGATACTTGATAGGAGAAATTAAATATAAAGTAACAGTTGTTTGGAATTATCATTTTAGACTAAACTGAGGGTGTTTTTAGATGCAGATATTTTGTCTTGTGAAAGAATGAGAATTTTTTTGTTTAAAAAGCGAGCTAGACTTCCCTGAAAAATATATATCCAGAAGTGCTTAAGTTGCAGATAAAGTCTCAAAGATTCAGGAAACTGTTGTAAGGCATCAGTGACACTAAAAAACATAGGTAAGTTCTTAATTGTCATAAAGAAACATCCAAGTGACATACCTTGAGACTGACACCTTCCAAAGCCATGTTTGCATAAACTCATTTTGTATTTTATTTTCCCAAAACAGAATGCAGCTCTATTAATGATCTGGGAATATATTATACTACTTCTTGAAATAAACCTTTCCAAGATATTTGTACTTGTCACGCTTTATTAAGCATCCCACTTACATGTCCTTTGATAAAATGCGATAGGCCTCAGGTTGGGTTCAATAAAGAATTCCAGTAAGGGACCATCTGAGGTCCTTTCACATCATCTAAGCTTACATATTGGAGTCTGGTGCACTGAATCACTTTAAGTAGCCACCTCCCTTGCTTCTTTGATGCATTTTCATGTATTTAATTAAATTAGATGCTCCAAGTGAAAGTGTAAAGTCCATTTATTCACATGCCCTTTTTTTTTCAAATGAAAAATGTCTAACACTGTGGGATTAGTGAAGGTCAGCTGTAAGAAGAGGTGTACTATTTGGCATACTTTTCAGCTGACTGAGACACAAACTCAAAGTACAGCACGTGGGGACACTGTCTGGATTTGTGTAATTCCCTCATAGGTAATTTGTTCATGAACTTTAAGCATTTGTGCATTTGAGCTGTAGAACCTATCACTTAGGGATTTAGATTTTATTTAGTAATCCAAGTATATTTCAATACAAGATGGTAAACTAAAAATATTTTACATTTAACTGTTTCAAAAACGCCATGTGCAAAAGAACACAACAAAACGGAATTAACTCATAACATATGCAACTCTTACTTGTGCAAGAGCAGTATATGCCCCTAAATCCAGACTTCAGCATCTGGAAGCATAGCTTGTCTCTAATGGAAGAGAAAGGCACGAGACATGTCAGCTTCTTGGCTATGTTACACTAAAAGTTGTGCCTTTTCCTTCTCAATACCCAATGCAACTCTGATTAAAACCAATAAAACAGACACTGTCCAGGTAAACTGCCTTTGAAGCATTTTGCATTTTTTGTCTCACTAGTTGTAGGCGATAGGTTTAAGCTGAGATAGAATATTTATTATATAAAAGAAGAAATATCTTACATAAACCTCTTTTGCTTGAAACAATGAAGTTTGAATCAAAACTAATATCCCATGGTATGAATCATGAATTCTTAGTGCATCAAAATCTACACATTCCCATGTGTAGAAACAAGTTTTGCTGTTACTAAGATGACTGGAAGTGCCTCTTTATTATTATTGCATTTAGGAGTATTAGAAATAATGTATTCTTCATATATTTTTACTACTGTAATCAGCTTGGTAGAGACTCTGAAAACATTCTAAAGAAACAATTCACCCTTTAACTGTTTTACAAACAAGAATTGTCTTCATGCTTGACTTTGAGAAAGTGCTGAGTCTCTTCTTTTCCCCAATGAACCTCACAGGTTCAAATTCATTGTTAGACTCTAATAGCAATTTTAAAAAGTGCAGGGAAGTTTAAATACTATTCTTTGTGATTGCAAGAAAAAAAAAAAAAAATTAAATAACCACCACTACTGGTAATTGTATTTTGAAAAAACGCTGGTGGATAAAATATTTTACTAACACATCTTCAATTTTTTATTGCACTAAAACTGTTAAATGATCTGCTATAGAAGTTGAGATGTCTACTTTTAAATATCATTTCCTCCTTATTTTTATCAGCTAATCTCCTCTGTTATAGCAAACAAGGGGGAAGGTATGTCTGTCTCTCGTAGTTACTCTTATTTGCAGAAAATACAAGTAGAAACCACAAAACTGCATTGTTACAAAGGTACTAAACTTGAAAATTCCATCATGAACAGCATGCTGAATGTGTAAATACACATATGTGTACGCTAAAAGAGAGTGTTCAGTTGTGCAAAAGTTCAGGCTTACCTTCAGGCTCAAACCCTTACTGTACGATTAAAACAAATTAGGTTAGTGCCCACTGTCTTTTAATAACAGGGAGAGTTCTTAGATGCATTATATTCAAATAGAAGCCTCACATTAAATCAAATGAAGGAACAGAAAAACCTCTTTGCACAGATGACAAGAGAAAGTTCTGACTTCGCTCCTAGCAGAGAAAACTGTTTGGGAATGCAGCTAATCTACCACACCCTGTAAAACTGTTCAGTAGTCCCTGGTACAGCAGTGAAAGACAGAGTCGCATCCAAAAGCAAAATTCCAAAACTTCATTCAGCCTGTGCTCCAAAACTGTCTGTTTAATTTTTAAATTGTGAAACTGTGTATCCATTTTGGTAAGTTGGTAGGTAGTATTCTCTAATACACGTGCACTTATTTCATGATGTATGACCCCCCTGCAGCTGTGGTAATGAGGCTTTTTTTAAAAACATACCTTGACTTAATGATGAGAATATTCTGATCTAAAAATAAGTCATATATACAGTTTCTAATATGGAAGGCATGGTGTGTATCCAGGGGTCCTGGCAGTAAGTTTACCCTGTACAATTTGTAGTCAATCAAACTTTCCCAAATGAAACTCCATAAATATGAACATACATTGCTTGTTTGTTTTCTTTTCTGCTTTTTTTTTTTTTTTTTTTTTTTTTTTTTTTTTTNTTTTTTGTTTTTGTTTTTTAAGTTTCCTTTATTGGTATCCTAATAGTATGACCCAAATATAAGGGAAAAAACCATATCGTATTAAACACAGGAATACGCTTCCACAGTCGTTTATTGTGCATAGCTAGTAAACATTTCCTGGCAAACAATTTAGAGAGTCCATAAATTCCACCCTAACGCTACTTCCGTAGCTAGATGCAGTGCACCATACACGAGGGTATTAACTCAGTCTCTCTCATCCGGAATGGGTGGATTGGAATTGAAAAATCCCCACCCCCCCATTATAGCACCATATGTCTCGAAAGTCTATCCTCTCTCAGGGCAACGGCTCCTCTCAGATCTGCCTGATGGATCACGACTGAAACGCTGCTGTCCCTCGCTATTTAATCTAACAGCATTTCTGAAGTAGCTATCGGGAGAGCACAACGAGCCAAGCATCCCTTTGGCATTAGTGGCAGTTTCCCACACAGAGAATATCAAGGATATGGAATAGCAGAGGGAAAATCTACCACACCATGCCAATTTGTATGGAAAATTTGATCCTCAAGCTAGAGGCAGGGAAAAGAAGAAAGCCTCTCATTTCAGCAAATTGAGCAGTGCTTGTGACTCCTGGGTTCCTTATGTAACTAGTTAACCAGTGTTAGGAGACCAGCTTTGCAGCATCTTCAGAACTGAGTCTATAAGAATTTCAAACAATTTTCTCTAGATGTCTTATTGAGGTGTTTATAGATTGAGGGATTACTAGGGGAACAGTTTATCCATAAAGATTTTTGGTGGATTAGATTTATGCTCAATATTTTTCAGATTTCCTTCTGTGTGCAAGTCGATCTATAACGGGAAAAAATACCTTTGAATAACACTAAAACAGTTCGGCTTTTGAAAGGATTTGTGTGAGGTGATCATATTAAGATGAAGTTCATGTTGTTATCTGAGAAGGCTAAGCAGACGTATTTCCACCAGTTTATGTACTTTTTACGGGTATACACTATCATTCATGCTACAGGTATTATTTCCAGATTATTTTGGATTAAAAACAAAGGCTTAGCAAAAATCTAGATTCCTTCCAAGCTTCCAAAATCATCTCAAAACCTCTAAGGTGTGCAGTCACTCTGTCGAAGTTTTGCTTTGCGATTTTTAATTTTAGGATATACCATTAAAATTTCATCTTTAGTTTAGATATAGTGTTAAAAATTTTAGGATATAGTGTTAAAATCTCTCCCCTGTACACCTTGAACCAGAATCTGAGGAAGGATGGTATGATAACAAAGGGCAGAAAGATTTTATTTCATTGGGCATGCAAGTCTTTTGATTTTTAATTCCCTGGTTTTAAAACCCTCTTTCATTTATTCCTATTGAATGGAACCACTATTAAACAAATAGTCCTCTTCTTGGTTAACAGCTTCGTTATATATCTTTGATAATCCATGTGTATTATCTTAATCTTTCACCAAATGTGGTCTCCTTTGGAGTGCTATTATGTGAACAACCAAAAATTTTGGAATAAAAAGTACGATGGGTTACTGTAGCTTTTGAAACTAATTAAAATTAACAGGACTTCAAGGCTCTAGAATTTTAGATTTTTATCATGTGTTCTTTGCCCAGTGCTCAACAGTAGACATTGCACAATCATCCCTCTTTGTCTGGCTACTCATCTTTACAGCCTCCTTGTACTTCCTCCTTTTAGCTCTAAGGCACCGAGTTCAGCCGCGAGTCCTTCAGGGGTACTCTGAAGAGAAGTAGTTTTGTGGCCTGCAATTTGCTCCAGTTATTGTCTGATGATAAAGCCCCTAATTCCTTTCCTGGACCAGGAGCTCCGCCAGCTTCCTTTCATTGTGCATACAGGCAAACAGAGCTAGAAGAAAGATAACGCTGAGCTTGTTCAGCACAACTTCAGCAATCATTTTCTCTTTTATGTTTCTAGTGAATCTGATTGCTGGTGAAAGCTGCCAGAAAAAGACAAGTCTGATCAGAAAGAGCAAGAGCAGAGAAAGTCCAGTGTCCCAGACACGTAGCCTCAAGGACTATTCCATATTGGTGGTAGGGTGTATTAGCCCCCAGGCCCGGTCAACTTTGGCCTCCCCCAAATCAACGTGAGCATCCCCTAATAACCCTTTAGGTGTGAATTCTTGTCTGATTGGTACAAGACGCTATTTTCTCGTATTTAATATTACACTCATGCATGATTGTATAGATTTTTTTCTTGACTCTCCTCATGGTAAAGAATAACAATTACAAATTAAATTCATGTATTTTATGTACATTAAATAGTAGGAAATAAATCTGTGCAGAAAATATAGCTAGTTCCTGTGTTTGCAGAGTCTCTCCGGATTTTTTGCATAGAAGCCAAATCTATTGTTAATCCATTTAATACTGATTTTATTCTCCAAATATGTTTGGAGTTTCCTTTCCTAACTGTTATGTTGTGGCTGAAAACGTCAGTACTGTACATTTAAAAGGTACTGGCAGAAAAATTGCTGAGAACAGATAATATATTGTTTTCTTGATGATAAAATATGTAAAACCTCACCAACTAAGTTTAGAGGGTGACTGGTGGAATTATCAGTAATATTTTAATAGGATTTCTGCAGAGATCTTTGCGCTTTTGTGTCAGGTGTTATGCACTGAACAGGAAAGCTTTGCATCTAAATAGGCAAGATAAAGGGCAAAAGAAATTTATTGAGATAATTATCAAGAAGTTATACCTAAAATTAGAAATGTATACTGTAGACATTCACTTCAGGTCTGTCATTAAGAATAGCCTGCTCGTGACACAAAGAGAAATGCAGTATTGTTTTGCAAAAGTGTGTCTGTGGAATCATGTAGAAAGAATTAGGAGATGTATTCCCTGAAAGCATTCTTATTTAATACCATTTTTAACAGGTTTCACCATCTTTAAGAATGGGATTAAATCAGGGTGAAGTAATTGGGTGTTTTGGTCCAGTTAGCGAACTTTACCATGAGGCTAGTGGCAAGTTAAATCATTGTAATATGGAACAGCATTTTATGAAGAAAACTACTGGAAGTCTAACAGTTTGAGCACTACTGACTTCAAAGAGCATGGAACCTCAGACTCGATTTCCAGAATTTTATAATTTGCTATAATTGTAGCTGCATTTTCAGTATGTTTCGTATTTCTGCTTAAAGCATTGAAGTGAGCAATATGCATATGTTACTGTAAATAAATAGAGGCTGTGAGAGAACACTGTGACTCCAAATTAACACTTTACCCAAACAAAAAAAACCCAAATGGCTTCTGTGTGTTAAATCTTTCACACCTCTCAGTACTTGTGTCAATATTTTTTAAAACTACACTTTATTTTGAAGTAATGATCCAAGTCATAGTTGAATCAGGCTGAGATTTTATATCTCACTTTATATGCCTTATTTTAAAGATTTTCGTTGCTGTCAAAATTACATAATAATTTTTAAAGTGTGTGTTTCTTTCATATTGGTCATGAAATATCGTAACATGGAAAAATGCTTATGTGGTATGGAATAGTATTAACATAATCTGGAAACCTCAGAATATCCATAATAAAATACTAGCTACATTAAACAAATCAAAAATGACAATTTCTCTAACTGCATCCAGAAGAATTCTCTACTAGACTTCAGTCTAATGCAGAGGAATGAGAGAATTAAAAATTAATTGCTTAGGTTCACATAGCTAAAATGTAATCATATTTGTTATGAGAAAACTAGTTAAAATCCAATATTTGTATTTGTTGATATAAGACAATCAGCTTTTACAAATTTGACAGTGAGTTTGAAGCAGTTATTTGGAGAAGGTATTAAAGGAAATACTGGATTGAGAACTTCGGTCTGCTAAACGCGTTGTAAAGGACATGGCAAAAAATTCACAATGAAGGAAAAACCTTCTACTCTTTTCTTGAAAACAATAAAATTATTTTGTATGTGAAGGCAGCTACTAAAAAAACAAAACAGGTACAGGGGAAATGTAGCAATTAATGTAAAATAGAAGCTGGGAATTACAGAGCATTTTTAAAGCCAAATATTACAAAGAGAAAAAAAAAGATAAGGACAATATGAAGACATTTTGAAATTACATTATGAACAGAAAACCTTAAAAGTTGTCTTGCTCCAATACTACATGGAAATTACTAGGACTTTTTGTAAGAACATTAAAAAAAAAAGCATTCTCAAACACTTTTCTTCTGTATTTTGGGGAAAAGTCAAATGATGTTTTCATATCAGATGAGTATGACAAAGCTCTGTTTCAATAGTTGCACAGGAGAACGTTAAATAGCAGCTAATAAAACTAGACATTTTTAAAATCAGTAGAACTGAATAATTTTCATGTAGGTATTTTAATACATTTGGCAGAGAAGTCTGCATGGTTAGTGAGGATTTTTAGTATGTCTTGGAGAACTAGGGAGATTCAAGATAACTATGCAAAAATTTTTGTGAATAGTTAAAAAGAATAAATGTGATGACCTAAACGTCTGTAAGCATTTCACCACATATTGATCTCAAGCAAAATAAGGAATCGTTTCTAGGAATATTAGTTTATTTTAATTGAAGCAGTGAGAACAGAATTTTCTGGAAAATCATCTTGCCAGACCTAACTAGATATCATTTAATAAGAGTATAAATTTTGTAGGATAAAGGTAATTTTAGTAATATTAAATATGCAGAGGAATATTGGAAAGTCTTCTAGTTTTTAATCATAATATTTTGGTGAAAAAATTATTAAAATCAATATTGTACCTATTAAATAGAATCAAATCTCAGCCTCAAGCATGTAGTAAGTGGGGAAAAATAATCAGTGGTGGTTTTTTTAACAATGATCCACGAATGCATGGCCCTGTCATTTTTTTTCTATCGGTGACTCTTCCATCAGTTAAATATATATATATATTTAGAAAGTTTGCATTTGAAATTGGTGCAAGATTAGTAAATAAAGAGTGAGCCAAGTCACTGTGAGCTCAGATTGCTCAGGAAATTGGCCACATTGAAACAAATGGTAAATTTCAATCCAGAGAAACATAAGACCCTGCTCTAGCAACAAAGACTGTGCCACTGCTGTAAGGTAGGGACCCTTCCCACAAACGGAAGGCAGCCTGAAAAAGCCTGCAGAGCAGATAATCGGTGCGAAAAGCTGTGAGTGCAAGGGCATAGACACAAATCTGAAACAACCGAAGAGCACATCACTAGAGAAGTATACAGTATGGCTGAGTTACCTCTGTCCTTGGAACAGATACAACCTGTTCTGGAAACACTGTGTCCGCAATTCAAGAGACGTTGAAAAATTGGGAAAGGTTCAGAGGAAAGCAACAAGAATGATGAAAGGAGTGGAAAACATTCCTTGTAATGAAAGATGCAAGGAGCTCGATCTATTTAGGTTATCAGAGAGACGTTTAAAAGGCTACTTGATCACAGCTTATAAATAACTATGTGAGAAACAGAAATTTGATAACACTAGAGTTTTCAGTCTGGTGACAAAGGTGTAACAGAAGCCAGTGGTGAGAAGATGTAGTTGGAGACACACTGGAAGGTTTAAATCAAGATGGAAGATATTTTTTTCCGTTAAGATCACACACGTGCACACACAAAAAAGAGTAATTCAGAAAAGTTCTGGTGCCCCTTTCACAGGGGAGGCAGACTGAGTAGATGATCATAATAGCCTTTTAGTTTTATAGGCTATGAATCTACAGCTTCAATTGCAGACTTCTCTGCTTCGTATTTTCTTACGCCATCACTGGGCAGATCCAACCAGTGCAAACTTAATCAGAACCAGGTGGAGCCTGCTTTTTGCAGCACAAGGGAGCTTCCCCCTGAAGCTACATTGGATAAGGCCAGGATTTGACTGGACCAAAGAAATTAATCCAGTATGAGGAGCGTGTCTATCATATTGACATCTATCCTTTCTAGTTATTGCAAAAAATATTGATATTTGAGTGAGTATAAAACACAGTCTTGGGAGGTGAAATATGGCAAATTTTATGACAAGTGATTTTAACCCATATGCACACCTTATCGGCTCCAAAGAAATAAAAGGAAATAGAAAATTACACACAAGCACCCAGTGCACTGTTTAAACAAGACAGAGTATGGGAAGGAGAACTAACTGATTTTGCCTGGGTTTTGTGCTTTTGAGAGCAACTCAGGTCTGAAAACTTTCCTTCGACTGCAGAAGCTTTTGAATTAACTTTGTTCTTAGGAGAGACTGCAGGAGGAGGTGGAGAAACAAAGGAAAGAGAAATGCTAACGGAAAAAACACATATAAACAACATACCATATGTAGGACACTCACCATATGCCAGCCTCACTTTTCTCCTCTCTCTCTCTAATGTGGTCCAATAATTCCAGTCATCTAGAGGGTTATTCACACTGGCTACTTCAGGCATCTGATTTAGGTCCTTTAAATTGCAGCAGTTTCCCCCTCGCTTACAGCCCCCCGGCACCTCTGTCTCCCTGCCAGCTATGCAGGGAAGTACAAACACCTAGGTTTAGTTCTTAAAACTCTGCCTAAGTTAGATATCTAAGTTAGCCTAAAGCTGCTATATAAATACCACTCTTTCCTACTAAATTAAAAAAAAAAAAAAAAAGAAAAAAAAAAGAAAAGGAAAAAATTATTACTATGGAAAAAATAACTTGTTTAAAGTACAGGGATATGAAAGTGCAGGAAAGTTTACAAATTCAAGGCCAGCTTCTTAGCTGGTACGACTCATATACCAGCATTCAAATAAACAGGCTGACTCCCATTTGCCCTGGCAAAAGTACAGCCTTCAAGTTGGTTTTGCAAACCAAGTCAGCCACCTGATTCTGTTGGGCAAAGAGCATATGTCTTCATAAAATACAGAAATGAAAATTTTACAATATAAGTCCATTAAAAAAACAAAATCCCTCAAAGGGAAAAAAATAAAAAGAAAACTGTGTAGGAAATGGCAGCTACTGCAGTCTGCAGAAAGCACTTCTCTTACAAAAGCAGAGAAAAAGTGGTGGGACATCAGCATCAGAGTCCACGGTTGTAAATAATGTACTTTTCTGAAAAAATATCTTACTCCTCTTCCTAGAGAAAATATCATTTTATTTACAAAGCCCCCAAACATTCTAAATGCTTTGCTGCCCCATATTAGCTTTACCATTACTTCATTTTTATTGTGTGGTACTGCAGCAAGCCGAAGTAAGCAAAGCATGTGGACCTCAGCCCAGCACAAAGCTAGACAATTCACAACAGCAGAAAGGCAACTTTGCATAAATGTTGTTGAAAGACAGTGAAGAGAGAAGAGGAAATTCTGCATCTTTAATGCGGAGTTTTTAATGGTTATATATATCAAACTGCTCTGTATACTCCTGGAACCTTTCTGTTAAAATGTCTCTAACTCTAGGGACACATTCTACGAGGCAGTTATGCACCATTTAAATGTGAAAAATGCACACTTTACTTGGAAAAAGATGTGTGATGTGAAGTGTTTTTAAGAATAATTGAATGATTTTGTGATTCATTAAATGCTTTTTCCTCAGCAAGCAAGTAATAGCTTTTCCACTAAGCACCCAAAGGGTGAAAAGTCAAACTGTTAGAAGGACTAAAGCATCCTTAGGAAGAGGATCATTTACAGTGTTTTTTGTTTTATTTCTTATATCTTTTTAATACCAAGAGGAACAGAAAAAAGAATGAGGGGGGGGAAAGCGAATAACTACATGTAGGAAATTAAAAGAATTGAATGATTGGGACAAAACTAAATGTGACAGTTGTCTATTCTTTGGTTTAAAGAAAAAAAAAACAGAAAAATTGTGGCACGTAAGCTTTCTTGAATATGGCTTCACGTACATATTCCTGCTGAGACCATGGGGTCAGTTTTTTATGGGAGTGGAAAAAAAGACCTGTTTTCATATACCCAGTGTATCTTTAAGCCAAAGTGTAAATCTTCGGTTTCTTCCCCTTCCTATTTTTTTCCTTTAAAAAAAAAAAAAATCTAGGGAAACAATACACACCTTGACTCCTGCAAAAAAGATCTCTGGCACAATCACAAGACGCCTGCTTAAGTAATACCCAAAAGGTAACTCCATGCATTCCACTGGCCAGAAATAATTCACAGCACGATGAATCCACAAGAAAGTCAATAGCATATTATAACACTCTTAGGGGAGCTATAGCTGTAAGAGAAATGTGAGGCAATGCCTTAGCATGAACTATCACTTTATATATGTGCTGTATACATGAGTATGAATTATATTACAACATTTGACACGCTACGGCTTTTGATCTACTGTGACTCATGACCTCTGTCCTATTGTGACCTTTATGCCTAAACCTGTAGGGAATAGTTCAAACAATAGAATATACATGATAGATAACCCTTAGATAGGATAAAAGTGTACAATGATTATAAACACTCAGGTCAGGGCAATAGCCAGCCAAAAACCGCCGAAGATTAGGAAGATACTTCCCCTGGGATATCATCTTATAAATTTTCTTGCACCTTCCTCTGGGGCATCTGGAGCCAAGGATACTAGTCTAGATGGACCACTGGTTTCATTAGATATGACAGTCAGTTCTAATATTTCTGTGACCATATGATAGTGTGGAAAAATATAGCTTTTATGGTTAATAGAAAATTCTGCATAAGACAGGAAGGAGACTTGGACCAGTGATAAAATCCTTGTGAGCTTTCAGCTGAAAAGCCAGTTGAACTTTGTGTAGATTCTGTTTCCACCCAAATCAACTGTGATTTCCTGCTGATTTTAGTAGGAGCAAAAGAAAAACTGCAAAGAAGCCCCACATACTGTCTTGTGTGGGGGAGGACTCAGACACCACAAGCAACTACATTTTATTTTTACATTAAAAAATCCCTGTAGATCTGGGGTGTCGTAAGATTTTCCAGAAAGCAAAGGTTGCATGCACTTCCTTCTACAGGAGGGAGAATTTGAAGACAGTCTTTTACAGCTCATGTGTATCAGCCTCTGCTGCTGCTCTATTTTTTAACATCTCCTATTCATTTAGTCTGTTCCAGCAGCCTCCAGCTGCAGTCTTGGACTCCGAAGACTGGCTTCCTGATCATCAGCTACCTGACTCCACAGAGCAGTCCAGGGACCAGGCATTCAAATGCAATTAAATTGCTCTCCAAAAGAAAGTTGGAGAGCAAGAAATAGTGTTGGCATGTTGCAAAAAAGCAGGAAGACAAAAGAGAATCAACTGACAGCCTATATAGCATGACTCTCGAGCCTTTGGCTAACATGTGGAATTATACTGCATCTCGGGGAAAAAAGTATGGACAAAAAGAGCAGACATGGAATGAAGGTATCCTTAAGGCCTTGGCATAAGAAGTTTTCAGCATTCCTCAACATTTGGATATATCTGTATTGGTAAACTTCAACCATAAATTGTATTTTTAATATTATTGTCATAACCTTAAGATATGAATTTGCTTTATTTTTATAAAACATAGAAGTTACAGCTTGCCTTTATCAGGTATAAATGTGAATTTATTTAATTAAATTGATTTTAAACAAACAGAAAACAGTGTTTTGGATATATTTTCAGTTTTGCTAAAACCGCATTTTTTTCAGTATAGCCCTCATTGATTAATTTAAGCAAGTCATTCAAACTGTATCCAGACTCCACAGACCAGGATTTCTAGTCATTTCACAGAAATCTGTTTAAAAATCAAGGACATTCAGACTGGTAGGGCAAGGTCCTGTCACCCCAGTTGGACTGAACCGCAGCCCTGTGGGAACTCTGCTCCTGCATCACTCTGTGCAAAGGGCTGAAACAGTGATCACCGTTCAACAGGTGATGTCTGCAGCTGCCACCTGCCTCTCTGCCTGCTTGCCTGGCTGTGATTGGGAGGCACTTCTGGAGCAGTACGAAGAATTTACAGTGGGGAAAAAGCATTGTGGGACAGAAAGATAATGTATTAAGCAAGGCCTGGAGATTGGCAAATCACCCTTAATGGCAGAAAATGCACACATGCACAATCTGTTAGTAGTATCTCCTCCATATAGAGAAAGATATGACCCCCCAGCACAACCACCCTCAGATGACACCTGTTGTCTACACGTGCGCTCATACGTGGATATTCCTGATGTACCACTCTTGATATGCTGGAGAATGGTGTACAATGGTGTTTGAAAGTGAGACACTGCAAATGACAAGTTGGACAGACCAGTTTACTGTTGTCCTCTCCTGATAACTGCTGGTTACAGGGCTTAGATACAAAGCTTGCCAACCTTCTCTGTCTTAAAACTAATTAAAACAATATTACAGAAGCTAGAAAAACTGTAAATTAAGTTTTATTAGTTTTACCCTGAAATATTTATGTTTCCAGAAGCAGAACTAGATCTTGTTGTGCTGGCTAAGTAATACAGCAGCATTAGTGGTAAAAAGATTTGGCATCCTGAACTGAGATTCACCTGCGTAACTTAAACCATTTGTAGCTTAAAGACAAAATGAAAACTTAAAATTGGAAGAAGCAGGTCCTTCCAAGCACAGGTCATCTGACTTATTGCAGATGCCTTCTTTGTATAAGATTGAGCCGTTCTCTAGGCTCCTATGGCTCAATATCCAAACAGCTCTTGGTAGCTGAAGAAGAGGCCAGCTAAGACACCAGTTCTCTCCACTCCATTAATCACTACAGTCCCTAGGAAAAAAAAAAAAAAACTTCTCTCACTGTTACATTACAGTAAACCAAATCTATAAATATGTGAATTGTCATTATGCCCGATCAATAATCTAGCTAAGGGACTAAAGTGTACTATTATCTATAAATATATATATTTTAAAAACACCTGGCTTGTAAAATAATAGGCTGTCAGCAGTACATGCCAATCTATTTAGCATGAATTGAGACAGAGATGCATTATAGAGAGAAAGCTGACACCACTGGAGTTTCTATTTCCCCTATGACACCGAGCACGAACCTTGCCTCCAGACCCTTTGTCTTCACACTTCTCTGACACTGTTCCTTTCCCTGTGTTCCTTTTGTCTCTCTGCTTGTCAAACTGTTGCTCAGACACCTGCATTTTTTTCATACATTTCCTACCCAGTGCTTTGGAACAGTGAATTTTTGATCTCACAGATGTATGAACTGAGACATTGTATTGAGTTTACAGGAAAAAAAGTCAAAACCTAATACATATTCAGTCCAAAATCAAATACCATAATCTGTTTCCTGGAAAGTATCTACTCTGTGCAAATAAAGATCTTAATTTTTTCAAGAAAAAGCAGAAAAATCCCCCACACCTGAAAACCACAATTTATTCTATTTGAATCAAAATACTTTTTAAAAAATACTAAGCAATGTACATAACATTGAACCAAAATAGTATATTTTCATGGATATGTAAAAGAAAGCTGAAGAAACTAGGGGTATGATTCACAAAACTGAAGGTTGACCCACACTCTCACGCAGAATCAGGGCTGCAATTCATACCAGGTGAAAAGTGTGTTCAGTTCCATTTTCTTCATGTTAATAAGATCTAAACCTGTATTAGCCCAGTTCAATGCCTCCTCTTAAAAATTCTTTTGTACTGATGGACAACAAGGCAGATAAACTGATATCAAACACCTAGAAACAGAAGATCTATCATGTGCAGGCCAATACATTGGTTCTGTAGAAAATGAGTAAAAGCTATAATAAACAGTAAAATTAGTGGATAAATAAACTGAAATGACAGAGGGCATTCCTTACATATAAGGAAAAGTTAGAGCTTGCTTGTTTTTTTACAAGATCTTTCTCTAAACCTCTTAAAAAAACCTAAACAGCTTGTGATAAGAAACAAAGTCTTCAGATATTAAATAGTTGAAGAGACAAGACAGCTAATTAAATGGCTAATTCAAAAATTAAAAGGAGGTCCCAGAATAAAACAGTATAATAAATGCCTATGGCATAATGAGTGGTATGATAAGGGTAAATAAGGAATGACATTTTCTCCTCCAGTTTAGGAACCAGCGGGAATCAAATAAAGGGAGTAGGTACCAGTTTCCAAATGATCTGAGAGCAGTAGCTCTTCACACAAATGGAACAACAGAAGCTGTTGGGTGCTAGAAGTTTGCCAAAGTCACCAGCTAAACTCATGTCTATAACCAGTGACTAATAAACAATGAGACAACACTGTGAATGAAAGTGTTCCTGAGCGCCGCTGTTGGAGTCTGAGCAGTTTTTTTGAAATACCAAATGTGTTCCTTTGGTGGTTTTTTTCTTCTCTTCTTCTTTATTTTCTGTCTCTTGCTGTCCATTTGCAGTGGTGTGTTATTGACCTGCAGAATCTCTGATAGCATCCAGCACAATTTCTCTCAGGGCAGAAATGGTACTGGATGTCTTTCAGGCAGAGTTAAGATGGGTTTGGTTTCCCTCTTTATGTATATTCAAAGTGTCCATAATAGTACAGCGCTGCCTGCAGGCAGTTGGTATCTCTGCCATAGACACAGGCAGATGAGGGCTTGCATGTTTGGATCCAGAGGAGTATTAGTCCAGGAATATCACAGGTGAACACTGATATGATAGAGTTGGGATTAGCTCAATTTGTTGGCGCATGGTGCTTATAAATCCAAGGTTGTAAATTCAATCCCTGTATGGGCCATTCACTGAAGAGCTGGACTTGATGATCCTTGTGGGTCCCTTCCAACTCAGAATGTTCTGGGATCTGTATCACTTGTATGGCTGCTTCAAATCCAGAAGGAATGTGAGCTCATTTCCGTAGTGCTGCACCCCTGGACCTACTCTAAACCCAGCTCAGATGGCTCAAAGGCATATTTCTTATTCTGGATGATACTCATAAACGATCAAAAAATGTATATGTACTGAGTCTAGTCCACACTGAGTATAGCTGCCATTGCAGTGGAGATAGCAGTGCTGTAAGACTGAAGGCCTTGAAAGGCCTTCCAAATATTTCCAAATACTGACACTGCACTCAGCAAGTAATACCCCAGGGCTGGTGTTGTAACCCAGAGTAGGGACTGCCTCCAGCAGTTCAAGGTGCTGGGAAAAGCACCGGCTCCCCAGGAGGCACCTCAATCTCAGGCTTTAATTCCATGATTCAGAGCTGGTCAAGATGGGTTTGGGCTGTTTTGACAGCTATCCTCTCAATCTTGGTCATTACATGATTCCAAATATTCATTTATGTATTTGTGAATAATTTTCAATATTTCAGACCTTTTGATGTGAGATTATAGGAAGTTGATGATTTACACTTCTTGTTTTTCGAGGTCTCGTTTACCTTTGAATGCTGATAATCCAAACGTTGTTACAACACTTCAGAAGTAGTTTTATATGTGGGAGAAAGGGACAAACTCTTTTCACATAGGTATTTCTAAGAGCAGTTGAGGCAAGATTTTACTTTTAAAAAAAATTTTAAAAAACAGCTCTGCTTGTCAGACCGGCATAGCTGATTCTGAGCTCATATGTGGGCAAATAGCAGAGTGCCACAAGCACCACATTTTATGCTATGTAAATGTTCCCAAAATGGAGGAAGTGGAAGTGATGAATTAAGTGAGAAGCTTTTGTTATGATTCCTTTAGGTTTTAAGGCTAAAAAAATGAGAATGGATCTCCTTAGAGAGGAAGGAGAGAGAATGGCACATCTAAAGGATGCCATCTATCATCCTAAACATTGGTAAGTGACATTTCCTTAGGCAGCTGATGGCTAAATACGTCTAGGTTTTTCAACTTGTGCTGGTAGAAGAAAGAAGGGGTCTTAAGCCCTCATTTTAAAAAAATGTCCACAATTTAGTGAGTATAATCTGGCCCACACACTACTGGTAGAGTTTTATTAGCACACTGAGCTACATAGCATTTTCCTGTGTGGATATTTTGAGAGAAAGGTATTTTTTGTTTGTTTCATATATGTTTTTTTATAGTTTTTATTTTAGATGTCTGTGATGTGTTAGAAAGCATCATGTGCACAGAGGAACTGCTGCCCTTCCTGCAAATTCAACAAACTGGTATATGCTGAAAGCAACCCCTGAATGATTTACCTTTTTCACAAAGAGAGGTGAAGAGAAGGAGAGGGGTGGGAAAACAACAGATTTTTTAAATTATATTAACACTCACTACCTGCAAAAGCATTTGTAGAGAGTTACCCAAATCTCCTGTGGGCATTTCAGCACAAGTCCAATACAGAAATATACCAGAAAGGAATGACTAGCTGATTGGGCTACAGGCCAATCTCAGCTACAACTGCATGGTATCATAAAACACCTTGGCCCCTTCCACAAGAAGAAATAATCAAATCTTCATGATACTGTATTCCTGAGGAATGTGTTTTTTCCAGATAAATTTCATTTTCTGAGTCACTGTTAATTTTCTTCAGGCCTACTCTCAGTTCACATTCCTGTTAAGGCAACACCTTAAGAAAGTATTGAGATGGTCACAAAGCAATAGGAAAAGAATGCTAACAGCAATTACTTCGTCTGAAAGACACCTGCAGTTGCTTGGGTGTTTTAAAAATATGACAGGTTAGATTCAGCCAGGAGGCTCAGGGAGCCAACCAACACCCTCCTTGGTTTCCTCTCCAGAGCAGAGCCAGGAGATCCCCCGACATATCCTGCCAGCAGCTCACACCACTGTCCCACTGTCCTCGTCAAGACTCTGTCCAACTGGGAATGAATACAGTGTCTTGTTACTAAAGTTATTGCTTTAAGACTCACCACTATTGACAAGTCAGTCAAAATCCCTTCCCATGACTTATTCTAACAACTCAAATTTATTTAAAAAGAAAAAAACCCAAACAACTACATATTGCTATATAAAGCTGTTCCAGAAATTATTTTAATTAGGTGATTCAGAATGGGCACAATATTATCTTCCATATGTTTTTAGAATGCACAGCAGTAGTTCAATGCTTACAAAGATTTACATTTGTGTTGGAATAATATTCATGAATTGGGAATTAAAAATACCACTCAAACGTGCCTTCACACAGTTGGCCAAATAAAGCAAATTTGTTCAACAAGGGACTTCTGTGTTAGAGACCTTGAAAATAATGACTTAACAGTATGCTAACTTGTTGAAAAGAATCTCATCAGAGGTCTGTCCAGCTATGACAGGTTATGGATTTACTTTGGACTGAACCAATGGGCTGAGGTATGACACCGAGATGAAGGAACACAACTTGAAAGATATATATGTCTGTTTTAAGTAGGAATGTTCATTCATTAGCTCACTGCTTCATTCACTAAGCCATGTGCAAACTGCTGCACCAATGAATGATTCAATATAGATGCCTTTAATGCACCACGTAGCAGGAACAAGCAAGATACTTGCCTTCATGACTCTCCTGGTGAGACAAGGAAGCAATTTCTTCGTGGTTGCACTGGGAGCCTTGAAATGGAAGAATACAGACCATACTGGGAAAAGCAGTCTTTAACCAAATGTACTCTATATGTTAATATGCTCACAATCCTCCCTCACGTCGTCAATGTTTTGAGTTTATTTTGGGGGAGCAAGGGATAGAAGAGGTGAGTCATTTTGAGGTGCAGGCTGAGCAAAACTGTCCAGAACAGCAGCTCCAGGGGCCATTGAAATAATATACAAGCTTTCACAGTGCAAAGTATGCTAAAGTGGGTCATACAGTTTATTTCCAGATGTTCTCACCCCCAGTTTTTTCTAATGATATAGATGAAATCCATAAAGACTTCCTGTAGGAGGCTAAAACCATGTTAAAATGAGTAAAACCTGTGCAGAATAATTTATAAGGATGTAAAAACAGAGCAAGTAAACAAATAAACAAAGTCACATAGTCCCTGTATTTAGAACTGAAATTTGCAAATTTTTACTATTAATAATCATTTATAAAAACTCACAGAAAGCCTTTTTTTCCACCTGGAAAGATTCCAAGCTCAAAAAATATTCTAACTAGAAGAGAAAGTTTAAGAAATACCAAACACTGGCAGAAAAAGCATAAGAGAAAACAGAGAAAAGACCAAGCAATATAAATGGTAAAAGCTCTCAGGTAAAGTATTGTGAAATGGCTGCCTACTTGAAGAAGCCTTCAGTTTCAACACTGTGTTACTGTTGAAGTCATAAAGTGTCCATGATGAAGATTGTCAAGCAGTCATTTTTGTAATCAGTCCAAGAAGCACATATGTGTTTTAATAAGCGGGCTTGAAATACAAACAGAGGTGTTTTCTCAAAATGAAGCAGAGCAGAAAACCATATATGGTTTTGGTCACTAGAGAGAAGCCTGCCTGTTTCAGCAGAGATGAAGACAATGCGTTAGATGACATTATGTACAGATTTGAGCCAATATAGTTGCATTTTGGCCCAAATGTATAGAGCACAAAATATAACACACATTCGAATCTATGGGCCTTCCCAAAGATTGCTAGATGACATTAGAGAATTTATGTTTCTTAAATGAACACATATATGCCATTGCTGCTAAAAGGCACTTTCTCATCACAAACCTGAATGCTTTCTCTTTGGGAAAAAACAAGCCAAACCAAACCAACAAAACAAAACCAACCAACCAAAAAAAAAAACAAAAACAACAAAAAAAAACCCAACCAAACAAACAAACAAAAAAAAAACCCCAAACCAAAACCTAAAACTCACCAACCAGCCAAAATAAGAAAAACAAACCTCAGAGTCTTAATACCTGTAGTCTTTCCCTGCTGTATTGTAGCTGTTAACATACCTATTTAACAATGGAATAGACTGAAGTGCCTGTGGAGAACCTGTGTCAAGAAGGACAGAAGACCACAAACACATATGCGATATATTTGTATAAGTTTTTTTTCTGTTAGACTCATCTGCACTCCAGCTCTTTTTAGAATAGCTGAAGAACAACTCTCTATGCCTCCATGGTGCATACAACCATATATAAAATTCAGTAATTTTTGCAGTGGTGACTGTGTATGATTTACTTACTTTAAAGTTAATTCAAACCCCTCAGTAGAAATTACAAAACAAATTAGACACTACTGTACTTAGCAAAAATTACTTCAGTTGTACACAGTAAGGAAATTTAAGGCAGGCTCAGTGTCAGAAATAAGGTCTTTTAATTGTTAGCAATGCATTCAAAACCAGTGCTACTTTCTTCTGTTATTTAACATAGTTTCCCCTTTCCATTTTATTTTTTGTGGTGATACTGGTATTTGGAGTACATGACTGTTGTCTTTTTCACCACCATGTATACCCTAGTTATTTTTTCCTGACTGATTTTCCAGCCATGAGATACCTTTTGGTTTTCTAACTTGACTTGCTATACAAACTATAGACACAGCAATTTCTGCATCAGCTGTACTATCTGTTCTACACTGGGTGTCTTTCTGGGAGACACTTTACAGTTCAAATGAAGAACTGCAATAGATGGAAAATTCAGCACATTGCTATGTAAGAATTTGTTCCAAATATTAGTTACTATCACTCGATTTTTGTGTTCTGTTTCCAGCTCAGAACTGTCAAAATTAAACTTCCAGTAGTTCCATCTGTATCATTAATTGGATTATGATCAAGTTACAACAATGAATAAAAAAAATAGAAATTAATTTTAAATACCTTTTTAGACTTTATTTGTAACAGAACTGCGCAAGAATATAATTTCTATGAACTTACAGACTATGACTAAGTCGCCTTCTAGCCTAGAGTAAACTGGACTTCTTTAGAGTCTCAGGATGAAGCCCATTTCCCAGACCTCATACCTTTCTTGCAGTTTTCTTCTGAGCCCCTTCTAGTTTGTAAAGGTCCTTGACGAAGCATAAATGCTAGAACTGGACAGAGTATTCCAGGAATGTTCTCACTAATCACACACACAGATGGGCTATCACCATCTCCATCCGTATTCCTTTGGTTAGACACGAAAGGATTGCAGCTTAAATTTTAATCACAGCTTTATTCTTGTAGCTTACCTTCAAATTATTATTTAACTCTGTTCTCGGGCGCTCAGTTTCTCAGTAATAACTGCTATGTAAATGCTTTCTCTTTTGTTTTGACCACACAAAAACGTTGAATTTTAATGAGTTTATTGTAATGAACACTCCAGATTAGTTCATTCTTCTTTCATTGCCATTAATTGTTCATCAAATGGTTTTCTCACTTGTAAGTTTTTTTTTATTGATAATCTTGTGTTTTCCAGACTTTGCTAAAGATGCTGTGTGGCATTGGAGAAAGAATGGATCTTCACAGGACCACACTAGAAATATTTTTCCCTCCATGACTATACATCATCTATACTTATTTCTTTACTACCTCCATTTTAGTCAGTCTTTTGTATGATTTTAAACTGATTTTTAATTTAAAATCTCGTCATTAAATAAGTTTTCTGCAACTGTCCCAGCATTCTGTAATTAAAAAAATATTAGTACACTGAAATAAACTACCTTAGCTTGCATCAAATCTATTGTCTGATCCTGCCCATTTGAAAAAAACAACTTGTTCAACATTATTTCTAGCCACTGATGGGATATGAAATACTTTTCTTTAGCTTTAAGGTAGAAATAAATCTTCCCGCCTTTTCTGACAAAACAGATTATGTATGAACACATCTGCCTTTTGCACATCGTGATCCATGGTTTTGCTATCCTTGCTGAGAACAGGATTTACTTAGATCTTACATTACTAAGATCTCAGTTTTTCTTTATGTACTTAATGTATTGTTTCTTGTTTCCCTCCATCCTCTACAGAGTTTTTCAAATATATTTTCAGCTTCCTGTATCAATTGTCCATATTTCCCTAGAGTCAGTTTTAAACTCACTGCTATTGTTCTTGTTTACAGTTGTGTGAATTTTTATTTCTGCCTTCATTTTCTTCTCAACCAATAGGATATTTTTAGGTTAAAGATGTCTTTTAAGAATTGCTAAGTAGTGTGTCTTTTCACACTGAATTTATCAAATCTGAATGATATTTCATATTTTCATGTTTAAATGTTTCCTGACACATAATTTTACTCACAGTTTTTCTCAGCCTTGGGAAAACAGTTTTCAAAAAGGCAAAATATATACATTACTAGTAAAGTACTGCCAAGGCAGATATTGGCAAAGTACACAGATGTTTCTGATGGGAAAAAAATAACAATCTTGATCTTCCTTTCCTCAAAACACACATCAAAATAAAGTTAATTCCAGAAATACTCTGGGTTGTTGGGGTTTCTTTTACTCACCAAATTAAATTAATAATGTTTGGTTTGGTTTTCAAATAAACATTTAACATTTTAATTTATTGCTTGTACAGATTTATCCAAAGGAAAGCTATAGAGTGCTTTAGAAGTTACCCATAAACTCTAGATATTTTAGCCTGCTCTAACTCATGTCCATTAAGATCTGGACAAAGTCCCTTAGTGTCTCTGTGTCTCGATTTCCCATCAGGAAAACTGAAATAACAGTTTTCTAATATAGACAGTTATTCTGTACATATGCACAAAATTACGTGGTGTCCAGGAAAGTATGCTGAGAAAAGCATATAAGTATCTCTGGTTATAAAAACAAAACCATTTAATGGATCCATCATAAGATTAAGTGCAGAACCATTCTAAAACTGCATCTAGTGTTCCTTTGCTATCTACATTTTGGAAAGAATTTGGAAAGGGAAGTTGTGTTTGTGTTCCACTTCAGAAGTTCTGAACTTCTTAGTTTTGAAATTAAATATTGTATACACATAAATAAAGCAAATAGTACAAGGAATTTTTTTTATTATTTTCTTTCCTTCTGTATGAAAAATCTCAAATTAGGAAAAAATTGATTAATACCCTCTATGGTTTTTATAAAGGTTGTATTGATAGCATAGATATTCATCTAGGCATCTGTGATTATTTTTTACTTTCCTGTGAATGGGACAAAAAGGAAGCTTAGTGTTTGTTGTCTGAGTCTAACTGATGCATGTATTAAAGAACTCATATAGATAGCATGTGACAATCTTGCTAAATAGGCTGAAGAACATGCCTTAGTTATATCAAATGCAATAATGAACTGGGATTAGATCCATTCAGAATTAATGGCCCAGTAATAATTTATGTGCTTTGACAAAAAGACTGATCACTTGGGGCCATACTCTGTCTCTTGGAGACTTACCAATGGAACTGAACAGAAAAGAGAGACATGATCTTTACAGAATCACACAAAAATAGTTAATGCAAATGTGAAATGAAGGCTTCTATGAGCCTTCAAATTCTGTTTTGTAGCTGATCTGATAAGCAAATTGGCCTGTACAGATGTAATTAAAGTGCACATAGGAAAATAACTAATTGTTTTGTTCAGGCTACCAAAGATGTTTCTGGAAACCAAAGTTTCTGGAAAACCAAAGTTTTCCACTGCTTCTTCAGAAGTGACTTGCTCAGATTTTGGTCTTACATCATGATCTCTAAATATTTTTTCCTTTAGAAAGAGACAACATTTATGGAGACATCTGACACGCAAACATATCCATTTTGAAAGGAAAGATTTTTTTCTTATTTCCTACCAATTACCACATATTTCAATTCAAATCAGAATGTGTATAATCTACTTGTAAAGTACACAAAATTCAAACCTAAGCATCTTAGACCTTAGCATCTGATCCAGATTTTGAATGCTGAAGTGACAGTGTTTCCATTCCAGCTTAAGGTTATGGGCAACAAAGTACTGAGAACTTCAGTTCACGAGTGGTTTTTGTGTGTCTGTGTATGTGTGTATACACCTAATTTTCACAGGATTGAATAAAAATTAATTTATAGAATCAGGAACTTGATTACAAATATCTACACTTATGAATTCTGCTGTTTGGCTAAAAACACCTTATTAATTTTAGTTCACTAAAACACAACCCAGCTGTAACTTGACCCATTTTGAGTAGCTATACTTAAAACCAGTGTTATGTTTTCAGTACTAAAGACTGATAACTTGATAGCTCCCCAGAGTTTGTTGGTTACAGTTTAAATACAGAGTTGACATTACACGCTCTTTTTCTGAAAATCCCAGCAGTGATATTACAACTGAGATACTGGTAATTGAAGCTGTAGTCAAAGATTGTTAAGAGTGGGGATATTTTCAAACATACAGTATAATTCACTAACCTGCAATTTCATTCATTTTCAGGTCCTTTTAATCTTGTGAAAATGGAACTATAAAACCAAATGAAAACAGCAGTTCAGAAGTATTCTCCGGGCCAACACAAAACCAGCCTGGATTCTCTCACCCTTACTCGTGGTGAACAGTAGGCTACTCTGTAAATAGTTCTCATTATTTCAATATGAATAAAGGTCACCCAATCTGGTGCTTAGGGATTACATAATAATTTTTCATCTCTGTTTCCTCAATATTTTCAGAAAATATGCACAGCTCACTCATTCTTGTTTCACAGTTGAGAAACTGGTGTAGACTTAGATCAAATGAGTTATCCTATACTCTTCAACAAGGCAAAGGAAGCCAAAAATAGAACCTCATTTATTTTTCTGAACAGATTTCAATAGAACAGGGTAGCATTCTATGAGACTTTCTTTCTGTTTCTGCACCATTTTCATAAAGCTATATTTCTTAGAAAAGATGTCTGCTGTATGTGTTTTAATTAGTCATTTCTCAGCCCATCAGTGGATGCAAGCAATGATGCTGTTTAAGCCCAATAAATTCTTATTCCAAATGTAGAAGAAAAAAATTACCACAGGTAGCAAATATATGAACCTGAATGATTTAAGGCTTTCATGCAGATTAATGGAGGGTTTTATTCTATTTCCCAGAATTTATGTGTTTGTTTTCTCATAATAAAGGAAGTTTCTAGCTTCTGGTTGTGAAGATAGCCTTGACAATGTAAACCAACATACTTTCATCTTGTTGAGTCCTCATCCTCACCAGCTAAAACAATAACATCAAGCAAGTTAACTTCCCCCATTCATCTTGCCAGAGTGTCAGCCTTGAAGCAAAACATGCACGCTGAAGTACCAACACTGTTAACCAATTCACTGCTTATTATCAGATTAGAAATAACTAGTCAGCAAAATTAGACAGTGGACGGACACTTCTGATGTTCTTGACATGCTATCACTCAAAAATGTTGAATACACTATTGACAGGAAAATCAAGAAATATATACTAATTTTTAAAAGTTTTTTTTTTCTAAAATCTGTGTAATGCTGCACCCTTAAGTTTTAGCAAGCTTTCTAAACACCTTCTTCTTCTGCATGTCTAAGGCTCTCCCAAACAGTGACTCTTACAATTTCTTTTCTACTCCTTACCTCTAATTTTAGTGCACTACAATCAATAACTGCCTGACTGCCAGATTTCTCTGCCATGACAGGGACTTCCCTTCATATAATCTTCAAGTTCTTTGAGAGAATGTTAAGAAAGGAGCATTCTAAATTGGCCCAAAAGGACATAGGTAAGTAATTTCCAGTTATTATGCACTGCGTTTTCTGTCTAGAAAGAAAAATACATTACTGGTGGCTTCTGCAATGCGTACTGTGTCCATTTTACAGAATTAGAAACATACATTAGGTTAAAATTGTGATTCAGCAGGAAAGCAGTGGCAGAGATGGGAAAGGATGCAAAGTCCCAAGAGAGCTCTCAGTTTATTAAATCACTCTGTCTCTGCTCAGGTGGCATCTTAAGCACACATTGCAAACTCTGTTAACAGCTGCTTGGAATAAAAGCTTATCTGCCCTCTGGCCCCCTTACCTTGAATGACTGAATTAAAGCATGAACCCAGAGCCAAAGCATCAAACACAGAGGCTGCATCCTACTTTTGCTACAAGAACATAAGCAATGCTGCTATCCACGTCACCATGTTGCCAGCTTGCCAGAGGATAAGGCTGGTGGTGGAAACCAGCCCCAGGGACAAAAACACTCCATAAGGTCCCACAATAATGCAAATAGACCATCACAGGAATCAAAACCCCATTACTGATTCCTCTCTCTGTATTGTTCAGTGTACTTTGCTTTGGACCAGGAGGAAATATATATAATTAGTACACACAGCAAGTACCTAGCTCCTGGAAGTTTATGTTTCCCACTTCCCTTTGCTTCTTACCTGCATTCTTTTGCTGGTCATAACGTTACTGGCAGCTTTTCTCAAAACTTTTTTCTGCCTACATCCTCCTGTCTTCAAATGCATCTTGAGGCCTCTTTCAGATCAATATTTTTTACACTGGAAATGCAGATAAACACCTAATAACTTTTTTAAAATTCCATATTATGAGGACAGGAGATGTATTCTTTGCATAATGAAAATGAAAACACCAGAGTGGATTTTTTTCAGAGTAAAAACATATTTTCTGACACAGTTCTGAGAGAACACCTATGCTGTTGTGTTTATTGAGCAACACTTGACATACATTCATTTACTAGCCATCATGGTAGCATTGAATTAAAGTCTATGTGACTTTAAATGATGGGAAGCTTAAAAAAAACCCCATCAAATTTTAAAAACTGAATTTAGTTTCCCTAGCAAGTATTTAACTATTGCACAGAGATTCTTTCTGTTTTATTTAGAAGGCACTTTTCACTTTCAAAGCAGTAAACAAAGATTCTGCAAGTTGCACAGTAATTTTGAGGATGTATTTGCATTTCCATACCTAGTGGAGTGCGCAGTAGCTGCAGTTGGAATGAGGGGTGTGACTGAAGGCAGAAGATACCAACCAGAATGGCAGTGATCCCAAGCTACTCACACACTGATGTTCAGGACTGCACATGTGGGTGCCACATGAGCAGGTGAAGCTGTGGTTCTACATGTGTGGAAAGGCAGATAATAATTAAGCAATCAGATGTGCTAAGTGCATCATGCTGGGACATCGCTCCCTTTCAGATGGGTAGAGAGGTTTGAAACTGAGGGCGGTAACTGAGGAAGTGGCAAAGTTACAGCTGTAATCCTAAGGTTTTCCCCGTGGTCCCTGGAACGCCACAGTGCCAGTCTTGTCCTGACACACTCCGGGAGCATGCCAAACACTTTTCAGCCTGAGAAGAGCATTTGACATCTTTCAGCTGCTAAGACTTGAGGATTTGGTCTCTGGATATATTCCAAGGCTCCTCTCCTACATGCATGTACGCACTGCAGCCCTCCGTAACCGCCACCCTGTGCGGGATTCCCAGCTGCCGCCTGCTCCCGGGGATGGTGCCTGGTCCCTTGCAGCACAGGCTCCTGGCGGCCCGGGCCCGGGCCCGAGCTCTGCCGCCTCCCGCCGCCCGGAGCAGCGCCCGGCTTCGGCACGGCCCCTTGGCAGTGGCCGCGCGGGGAGCCCGGGCACGCTTCTGCATCCCTGTTCGTCATTGCCTCAGCACTTCTGCTGATAATCTTTGCCTGGACGTCGTTTTTTTCAAAAATGTAAAAGTTAAAGAAGTATTATTGTTATCGTTACGGTTATCGCTGTTGTTATTGCTATTTCTTTTGAGGTAGAGTCTACATGATCTGGAGAAGGCAGATTTAGTCTTTGCACTGTAAGTGAACTATTAACCTGAACTGCATGGAAATGTTACACCAAATAGCCATACATTTGTTCAGCTGGTTCTGGCCCTTTTTAAAGCCAAACCGAGATAGTTTCTCAAGAAGAGACGGAGCAGGGGGTCACAGAGGGCACCCGCCTCTCCACTCCCAGACCCTGACCTGAGGAGCACCATGGGGCCCTCTCGTTTCTCCTGCCTGACACACTCTCGGAGATGCTGGAGAGACCCGTGTGGCCGCATGGCCACATCAATGTGTGGCTCTGCGTTCCCACACAGTCATTCCACACGCGGAAATTTAAAGGGAAAATAAACAAACCTACCCTCCTGTGGACTGAAAGTCACAGCTTGTACCATGGGGCTCAGCCTCTGGGAATGCTCCTCCTTTCACTGCTGCCACCGGCAGTTTGTGGCTTGCATAAATTGCTTCTCTTAAACGTCTGCTTCCCCTTCCATCAGGTCTGAGACATCTGCATTTTAAACTACAAGCTCTTCTGGGTGAGGATGATGTCTGTCTACACCCTTGCAGAGTGTTTAGCACAGCAACCCTGATGTCTTGCATCACTTCTAAGCCCAGCAGTCACACACCGCTAGCAGTAAATGCACATCGGTGAATGTATTTACACCACTGGCTCCAGTGGAATACAAAGTAACTCAGGGCTTTGCCCCTCCTGATAGAAATCTTGCGTAGCATGAGCTCAAGCTATTTCACAGACCACCTGCCTTTTCTTAACCATGTGTAGAGCTGACTACTAGGAATCCCAATGTGCTTTATGTGTTATTAATAAAGTTAATATTTCTATGAAATACTACTCCGGTCTGGGATTCTCACACAACCTTGAGCACAATAATGAAGAAAAACACTTTCTGTCACTTCGTTAAAATTTAACTTGCAACAGTATAGAAGACTCTGGTAGCAAAATGCCATGTTGACATCTTTCCAGTATGGGAAATTTTTTTTGTGCTTTTTTTTGATTCAACTTATTGCAAAACAGTTGCTTTCTGTAATATCACAGATTTATGCAGAGTTTACAATGCAATCATTGCTCCTTGCTATTGAAAAAGATTTATTTAAGCAGTTTTGGCCTTCATTCCAAAAGGCTGAATGCCAAATCATTACAGTGTATCTGGTGTTTTGCTGTCAGAAAATATGATCTAGCATTGAGATACTATTCAGAGACTCTAAAAGCCAGAGAAAATAATTGTGGTAAATCAAAACCTCATAAATACTTTATAAAGTTGTTTTTAATCTCTGTCCTCATGTGTGATAAAAAAGTACCAGTTTACATGCAGCCAGAATACATGAATTTTGAGGCTTCATTTCCTACACTAAGTTTTAAAACAACATTAAAATCTATTCCATATAGATGCAAAAGTCAGGCAGTAGTTGTCACATTATATTTTCTAGTACGACTGCAGTTTAATAAGCCAAAAGACAGCAAACTAACTGCTTTTCTAGACTTAACTCCAAAGGATGTCTTTTCTTTTTTTTTTTTTGTTAAAAAGACATTGAGAGGCTAAGAAACATATATATGGCTCTGAAGCTGAAGCCACAACTGTGCAAGCAGATACAGCAGACAGGCAACGTTCTATGTGGTTAAAGAAAATCACATGCCAAAGACTCGGGAGCAGCTGGCCCCAAATTTTGGCCTCAGCACACCATGTAAAATTGAACATATGCGTGGACTAGGTTTGACTTCCTTCAGATGCTTCTGAAACACAGTAATATCTCACTGGGTAAGAAAGCTGCTCTGGCTTCCAAACTACCTATGCCAATAACTTTTTATTTATTCACCAAAAAAATGCAGAACAATTTTCCTGTGCAGCACATCAGTGTGACAGATAACAGTGACTGCCAGAAACTTGGAGATGGCAGTATATCTGGGATGGATATTAAACTGAGTCTGTCTAGAGGCATGGGAAACTTGGGGGAGCATCAGGCAGAATAATAAAGTCAAGCAAAGATCATGTCCAGATCTTACTTTGTAAAAATGCTGCTTACTTATTTTTGCAGCACCAGAAATTTATCAATAATTTATCTTTTAAGGTTGCAAATTGCATAACCTGTGGGCCAGAGAATCTGCTACCTTACATCATATTGCATACAAATTCAGAAGCAGTTAACCAATGCAATATGGAGGGGTGCTTTTTGCAAAGAGGAAACCACAGAGGCCAGGAGGGAACACTGGTTTGAGAAAAGGGGATTAGCTTGGAGGTAGCACTCAGCCCGATCTGACTCACTTGCCTCTGAGCAGTTTAAACTGTGGCCATATTCCAAAGGAGGACAGAACTTATTAAATCACTGTTATGAATTGCTGGTGGAAGAAACTGAAGGTAGTGAAATCCTGCCAAGCTCTGATATTCATGGTAAGCTGTAGAAGCATTATTAGTTTTGCCCAGATGAGGGTTTTTTTGCCAGTGGGGAAGAAGACTGATCTGTATGTTCTGAGGTGAGCAATAATTTTATAAGCCTAGCTCAAAGAAAATAGATTTTTGAAAAAGAGATATTCATCACTATCTGAATATTAGGGGATTTTAACAATGTTTCATGTCAAACACTCACAACTTGATAATATTCAGAGTCTTCAATCGACTTGGAATCATCTTGTCATCATATGGACCTGTCTCTAGTATGAACAGAGAGGGCATCTTGCCAAAAAGAGGGCACTGAATAGAGCACGCTGTAAGGTCCGTTTACTTCCCGTCAGAGTGTTTAATCCATTTTAGCTCCTATTACACCAATGTACACTTTGTAAAAGTCAGCCTTTCTGCTGACTCGGCAATGACAGTCTTGTTTTTTAAAAATTCCCAGGAGTAGTGAGCCTAAGTAACAAATCTGGAATCAAAATTAAAATTCTAAAAGAGATTTGTTTTGGCCTGGATATTTCAGTTTAGCAGACTGCAGGTTAGCGATTACAAATGGATTAATCCCAATTTACTAGTATTGTGGAATGAGAGCTCCTCATTTGAACACTGCCTTTAACAGTCTTTAAACGCCCTCAGAGTTTGATAGTAAAGCTGAAGTATAAAAGAAAACTCAGAAGTGAAAATGGAAAATGCTGAGAAAACTCAGCAGTGAAAATGGGAAAAGATGCAACACAGAAGAAACAAAGTTATTTTAGTTAGATTCAGGTTCTAAGAAATATAAATAAAGATTGGTACCAACACAATTATTTTTAATTGAAACATCTTAGTCAGCATATTGCTTACAACCACTTAAATACTTATAGCGAAAGCACACTGAGGTTTCATAGAAAAACAGTCAAAATACTCAACTTCTAATATTGCTGCCTGGACAATGTCAATTCAGTCCCCTTATATAGATATAAAAATAACAGTTATTGACTTGCACGAGGCGTTTCACTGGGGATATTCTTAGTAAGCATCTACAGAATATTCAATTTTATCTGTTCAGTTCAAGGTGCGAAAGCATGTCACATTGTGGTACACAGCTCTGTCTTGCTCTGAAGAAAGAAATAATGTTGATTCTCCCAGATTTCACAATGACATTAATTTTTACAGCACTTCGATTAGCTACAAAGTATGATAATACCCATATACATTTAGGGGAAATTGCCATCCACATTCTTACTCTGAACTAACAGAAATATAGACATAGCTAGAGCTGACTGACCAATTTCACACAAATAGGAATGATTTTTTAAAAAAAAATCTACCACAGCAAGTGTTCTATAGCTTTTTAAATCAGAGTTTCCCATTCAGTTTAGCTGCAATTGTGAGTGTTGAGTAGTTCTGCAGCTTGGTCTTCCACAGCGTCTGCCATCAGACACCCAGAAAGCAAAGGCACACTGTTTCCGAATGCCTTTGAGAAAGGAGTTAAAACAGTCACCCAGAACTACCTCACAGGACGCAGAAGTAGGAAGAGAAGCCAGATCATCAGGACGCCATGGGGTTGCTGTTCATGCAAGACGGTCTTTCTACCTTCTGCAGTCCCAGACTCATTCAGCACTCCCAGTCTCTGCAACAAGCAAAAATGGCTCCCATCACTACAAAATCTGGATTTACCCTCTAATGAGCTCACCTTGTTTGCTGAAATTTTCTCCTTCTAAAATAGTAGACGAACACGAAAGCAAGGTCTTTTATAAATAGAAATGCCAAAAGAATTCAGGTTATCTGTTTGTGTTCCATAAGAAATTCTGTAGTTAGGAACCATTGACCATGCCTCTCAAATCTGTAAAAACAAAAAATTAAGTAAAGTCTCTGAAGGTCTCGGAAAGATTTTCTTGTCTTGATTTCAAATTTTAAAGGTGTAGTTTTTAATATTGTATGTAATTCAAAATACAAAAAAAAAAGATGACAAGAAATATCAAAGTATTGAATTCTGGTAATAAGGAAGCAAAATCATGCAGCAGCACCAAAGCCCCTTTTCCTTTCCTGACACAAGGCTTTCTCTGCCTCAATGCCTCGTTCCTTCATCTTGCTGCTTTGTCATTCTGCTCCATTCCTTCACCTGAGTTGTGTCCCTAAAGCACCTCTGCCATGCCACAAAGTCACAGTGTCAGACAGCATCTTATGCCCGAGCATGGTGGCTGTGGCAACTGTTCTTTCTGGTGAGCAGAAATACAGTATTATCCCGAAACACACCCTACTGTCTTGTCTACAGCAAAAGTAGGCCTTGGGTTAAGGCTGGATCTATATTCACACTGATATATTTTCAGAGGGAATATAGTGAAAATAGAGAGTTCAGTTACTCAAGTTTAGCATTTTTAGTAGTGTTTACACTAAGAATATTCTTGTCATCCCTGTCACAATAGTTACTAAAATTGAAACATTAGCAAAATAAATGAGGTTTTCTATTTTATTTTCCAGGAGCCCGGCTTAGTTTTGAGTAACATGAATTCTTGGAGCTTATGGATTATACCATCCTACAAGTCATATTCCAAGCAGCAAGGTTTTTATAATATCTTCAAAAGGTCAAAATATATTTTTATAAGCTCTATCTGTTTTAGAAATTATGAGCAAAATTCATTCATTTTTCTCTTTCTCCTCTTCTCTCACGTACTCCAGTCAATGTGAAACTTTAGGATGCATAGAGACTTTCACATTATCAGAGCCTACAGTTATTCTCTACTTGCTCATGGTTTCTTGCTGATGTCTTCAGAACATGTAATTTCCTTGGGATTTTCCCTTAAAATGTTATTTGAGTTGAGAACTATTTTGTGTTTATGAAGAATCAACATCAAGTTCAATGAACGCACTGTGGACTGAGTGTTTGTGACTGTATGTGAAGTTTTACCCCGCTATACACTGTCTGACATAGCACGCTGACAGCAACTGGGCTCCAAGCTTAAAAGGCAGATGTGCCTTTCACATCCTCTGTGAGAAAAAGATACATTACTTAGAGCTACGAATATCTTACACAATTGTCAATTTCAAAGATTTTTTTGTTTTTTTAATGCTGTGAAAGCTTCCAGGTTTTGAAAAATACCTTTCTATGTTAAAACTCAAGGTGCTAAACATTAGAAAACTATTATAATCTTCACAATCTGCATTCAAAGATCGTGACAATATTATTCATATTTTAGCTGTGATGAAGGCTATATCTATATAGCCTATCCAGAATTACTACAATTTATTTCTGCTTTATCTGCTTCTCATCCAGTTTTGGGTTTGAGATTCTCTTTCATGATAAATGTCTGGTTTTGGTGAATATTTTTTTTTTAATAAAGCATATTAGGGGGCACATGACAAAAATCTCTCTTAAATGAGATTTGTTGTGATGCATTGCAACAGTAACTCAGCACTTTGGGAGGCAATAAGTGGAGTGTACACACTGCTGAGACAACGCATGGTAAGGAGAGCGCTACTTGCCACACTGCCCTGGCCCAAGGTTTTTGGGCAGCTCTGTTTATTACCTGCTCTCCTTCCTGCTCCACCGAAAACCTATGGTGTAACCAGGGATCCTAGCCCAGAGAGGGCAATGGGACGTGATGACATCTGTCAATGAAATGATGCAAAACAGGTTACATTTTAACATTTTATTTGTTCTACGCCACAGAATGTAATAATAAGATAAAGACCATATTACAAATTCCCATCTGAGGGAATTCCCGGTTTCTTTACCAGTCATGCGTTTTGAGTTTTGAATATTTTACAAAAGCTCACAGGAAACGCTGATGAAGATAAAAATTGCTTTTAGTTAGTTAGTTATCAGTGAATATTTCACAGAGGGGGTGGATAGATGCTCAATGAAAAGGGAATGAAAAAAAAAAGGGAAAACATATTTTCAATTAACTCTAATATTTTTCTGATTTCAGCTGGCAATATTTGAACCATTTCTGTATTCTTAGGCAAGATGCTATAGGATTATTATGATAATGCTTTGAAATACTTAATTTTGGTCAGGTTCTTAATTTTTAACCTCAGAAAAAAACCAGCAACATCCTTCTAAACACAATGATCTCAATCCAGAAGAAAAATGAGTACTAACACAGTAGGTGGTCTTCCCACTGAACTGCTATCAATGCCTGCACCATCTGGGTTTTCCTTGGAGGCCTTGTATCCAAGAACAGACAAAACCCAACCTTACTTAATTTATGAGACAAGATCATAGCCAGTGATGATGCGAGTGCAAGCGTGTATAGTAACATTTGGTAACATATAATAACACAGTAACATACAATAAATATTGTATGAAACAACTGGTGTATGAGTAGGATTTTAGGGTCATTATAACACCTTTATGGAGCTCTGTGTCACTGAAGTTTCGTGGTGCATTCAGTTTACATTCTATGTGCCTGGGAAAAGTACCTGGTAAAGAAAGCAAGATTTAAATTTTTGTTGGAAATAATACAAAAGCTTTATTTACTACACATGGATTATGTTTTGAAACTCTAGTATGTGCGCAATCTTTTTTCTCTTCCAGAACATCCAAAAGCAATAGTCAAGTGCTAGTGTAGTTGCCTACCAAAAACCAGATAAAAACAGAGTTCATGCAGAATTAAACAATATTTTTGTGTCAAAAAACTTACCTTTTTAGTGAAATTTAATTTTATCCTACTTAGAATTTAACACAGAAAAAATCATGTTTAAAGAACTCTAAAGAAGAAAATTATATATTTTAAACCCTGAAACAATACACATAGAAGAACATAAATTACAAACAGAAGTATATATTTATAAAGAACTATAAAAGATAACTAAGAGCAGCAAGGTTTTCAAATCTCTGAATAGTACATCTGAGTCATCAATATGACATAAAACTCAGAAAGAAAACAATATAGTTAATGATTAATAATTTCTTAACCAGTAAACCAAACTAGAAAGGTTGTGGAAAACCTAGTTCAGAAGTTGATATTCAGGTTTAATAAAAGCTGAGCTGAATTACAAATCATTGTAGTCCTGACCTCCTACTCACTCACAAATTTTTCATATTACTAAAAGTTTTTGTTCCTACCCTTTTATAGTTAACAATTTGGCTACTTTCTCAAAGAAATATTTTTGTACTGAAGTAGATATTGCTCACCAGTTTCTTTTTTTTCTTCTTTGTTATTTCTCATTTTAATTATTTTGATTTCTTTATTTTTTTAATAAAAAGATCCACTATGCAGACTTTCGCATTTCCCTAGAACATGCAATAAAGAAACAACATATGAAAGTTTGTAGCCAATATCCAGCAACAATAGGCACATTTTCACTTAATTTCCTCTTAAAATCAGAAATACATCTGTCTTGTCTAGACAAAGACACAGGATTAAGACTTCAGGCACCCAAATTAAGAGCACTAGATCTCATAAAGGGAGGCTAGAGGAAGGAAAGGTTCTGGACTATCTACAATTTCATGATGAGAAGACTTCCCTACAATTGAACCAGGCTTCAAGCTGTGAGAAACAGCTGTAACACCTGCTAATTCAGTGTTGCTAGAAATAATATTCATGACAACATAAATACTGGGAATTTCCATAAGAAGCACTGCCATCTGCTCCTGGGCAGCTACTCTCAAGCATGCCTTCTCGAGACAACATGGCTTTAGGAAACGCATGGACCTGATCTCCCTCTGTGACAACATGACCCACCTAATGGATGAGGGAGAGGCTGTGGGTGTGTCTGCCTGAATTTTAGTAAAGTCCTTGTCACCATCTCCCACAGCGTTCTCCTGGAGAACCTGGCTGCTCATGTTTTAGATGGGTACATTTTGCTGGGTAGAAAACTGGCCAGATGACTGGTCCCAGAGAGAGATGGTGAATGGGAGAGACGTGGCGAATGGAGTCACAGCCGGTCACTGGCGGTGTTCCCCAGGGCTCGGTGTTGGGGCCTGTACTGTTTAATATCCTTATCAATGATCTGGGTGAGATGATTGAGTGCCCATTCAGTCAGTCTGAAGGGGACACCCCATTGGGTAGGAATTTTGATCTGTTTGAGGGTAGGAAGGCTATGCATAGAGATCTAGATGGGCTTGATCAACGGGCTGAGGTCAGTAGTATGAGGTTCAACAAGGCCAAGTACCAGGTCCTGCACCTGGGTGACCACAACCCCAGGCAGCACTACAGGCTAGGAGCAGAGTGACTGGAAAGCTGACCAGTGAAAAAGGACCTGGGCTGCTGCTCAATCTGCACTGTTAGAAGTCATTGGGATAGAAAGCAAAGATCTGCTTCTCTGAGATATTTTCTTTACCTAATAATTAATAATCAAATGTAAATTGTTTAACCATTTTGAAATCAATGAGACTTATAAGCCAACAGCCAAAGACCATACAAATTTAATCAAACATTTTCAGGAAGAGGTCTGAGCAGGAAGGCTGTTCTGTCATTCAGAGAAGAAAGCAATACATAAACACAGTGTTCACCTTTTCATGTGCGGGTGCACAACAGAGTAAGGAAAGAGCATTTTGAAAAATGCAGGGTTGTTTTAACAAGAAAGTCAAATGCAGTTCCCGTTACCAAAAATACATCTGTGCATTATGGTTATCATATCTATTTTGCAGAGAGAGTTGCATTATGTAAATTCATATTCCTTCCTTTTGCTTCAGTCCCAGACTGATTCAGACATATGGTTTGCAGAATGCTTGCAACTGTCTCATTTTTGGCACTTCAAATACAGGAAGCAATATGTTATTTGTATATTCTGTTAGGGACTAATACAATACAAAACCCACTGAAACAGCTCAACTTTGGATCATACCCTTCAATTCTCTCCTGACTAGTCTACACTGTTTCCTGAAAAGGCATCACAGAGTTTTTGCAAAGGTAGTTTGACAGCTGCTCTACTGGTTATTACTAGTCTTTTCCTGCGTTGTTCCGCACTTACCCTGCAATTTTTTTCCATTGCCTCCATGTTAGGCTCCAGACCTGATCTCAGTGCAGACAACAGTAATCTTTCCATTACTTCATTACAAACGGTTTAGATTGGAAACCAAGTCTGCTCTCCAGGGTGAGAAGTGATTTGCGTGACTTCCAACTAGAGAGACTCCACTCTCCATCAGGACACTTGGATATCCCACCACACCCTAGTTTCTGAGTAATTGTAGGAAAGCTATGGATGTGCTGTGTCAGCATGTTAGGCAGCAGGGCTTGTAAAGACAAGACATAAAATATGTTTCTGTGATTCAGTGTCAACAATGTTTAGATGTCATTTCCAGTTACATTTTGTTCTAATATGGCTTACATTAGTGTCATTTAATCACAGTTTTATTTTTGCCCTCCTTGAGTTTCAAATCCAGTGAAGTTGCCTTTCTAAAAATCTGATAGAATACAAGGAACACAATGATACTGAATATTACACCTTAACCTTTTTAAGGAGTACACATGGTCATTAATTTGCTCTTTGCAAAAGGACAATTTTTCAGTTCTGTCTTTCAAGATCTACTGTAAGGTCTTTTCTTCTAGGAAGAAAACAGGTTAATAAATAATCCAAAGTCTGAGGTTTATTGGTCTTTTTTGTCATTCACCTCCAGTGGGAATTATAGCTAGGAACAGTTGCCCTTGTTAACCTGCAAACATTTTTCACTCAGTTAGGTCATTGCCTCTGGCTCAAGGGTCCAATTTTCCTTTCATTCATTAAGCACATTGGGAAGCGGAGTTCCTAACCCTTTCCAGTCTAAATGTGGAACAATCACATCCCCTCACAATCAAGTGCCAATGTGCTGGGACCTTTACGTTTTGCTGTGATCTCTCAGTGACGCAAGTTTTTAACAATTGAAGGATATTAAGTCAAAAAGTTTTTTTCTAATTGGAGGAGCTCAGGGGATTTCAAATAATGAACTCTTATAAACTGGAAGCTGGTACATGTGCCTTTCCAATTATTTTTGTTTCAAATCAGGCAAGAGGGCACTGCTAATCTCAGAAAGCAGATTTCAGAAGTTCTACCTAAGAATTAAGGCCATGAAGCATAACAGTTGAGCAGGCATAAACCACTAACGCTTTGGGAAGATGAAATTACACAGTCTCATATGTCATTTTATTGGATGGTGTAATAGCTAAGGGACAATGTCATTCCAGATTTTAAAGTGTGTTTGATATAGCTAATTCACTCCTATAAAGACAGGCTGAGAGGGCTGAGGTTGTTCAGCCTGGAGAAGAGATGCTTCTGGGGAGACTTAGAGCAGCATTCCAGTGCCTAAAGGAGGCCGACAAGAGAGCAGGAGAGGGGCTTTTTACAAGGGACTCCACTAATAGAACAAGGGGTAATGGTTTCAAACTGAAAGAGAGTAGGTTTAGATATCAAGAAAAAATTATTTACTGTGGGAAGGGTGAGACACCAGCACATGTTGCGCAGAGAAGCTGAAGATGCCCAATCCCTTGACGCGGTCAAGGCCAGGTTGGATGGAACTTTGAGCAACATGGTCTAGTGAAGATGTCCCTGCCCATGGCAGGGGAGGGGAACTAGATGATCTTTAACATCTCTTCCAAACCAAAAGCCTTCTATGATGATTTTATGATTCCCTTTGGAGCATTCATAATGAAAGATGGGAGAATGAGGGTTGCATATTGATAGAAGGCTTTACTACAGAGAATCTTTGGCTGGATAAATGGTGGTTGCAGTCTAGTAATTAAGACCCAAACACTTGAGTTCTTTATATACACATGTCTCTATGCACACCATTGACTCTGCCAAAATATAATAAAAATTTTCTCTCTGCAATATTAGCAGCAGTGTTTAAACAGGACCAGCTCTAAAAGATAAGCAGAAAAATCACTAATCCTTTAAAGCGGTATAATTGGAGATTTTTGTGAAGTAGGATACTTTAAAATGGGAATGAAATAACTCAACAGGAAACTTCTGTACAACTGCTCAGAAGAGTCTCTGAGACATGGCAAAGGAGAAGACACCTGAGTGGGTGAAATGCAGAATATTTTGAATTTCACGTGATCTGATTTCTCCCCCTGCTTAGTGCTTGGGCAAAAGTACATGAAGGATTTCTCAGGAGCTCTGTGTAATAGTTTCATGGCATAGTGAGGAGGGGTAAATTGGAAAAGTGTAGCTAGGGCATGAGATAAGCACTGTGTGACCTATAATCTTGGCAATGGAGGATGAAGGGAAAGGGATGCAGGCTGCAGGCTGAGCAGAGGGAAATAGTACACAAGGGTCTGGATGTGTGGGATGTATATAACAGCGCAGCTGCAGATGGAGGAAGAGAAAGGCTGACATTAACATTGGCATTAAACAGGAAAAGAAAAAAGGAAAGAGCTGATGGTTAGAGGCTGGCAAAAGAAAAGCTGCTGTGGGTTTTCATCTTGAAAATATTGAGTTTATTGTGGTCTGTATAAAGATTCCCAGAAAAGTTAGCAGGCATGTCAAGGGAAGTAGAATATTGTTCAGTGGGGAGAGATGGAAAGGGAAATTTGGGAATTATGTCTTGGCCAATTGTTGAAGAAATTGGAACTAAGTCAAATTTTCAGGGAGGTGCCCAAAGAGAGGGAAAAGAAAAACTGGTGCTTTTCAAAAACAAACTCATTCAGCTTCCTTGTTACTTGTACAACTGATGTGTCAAATGTCAACATTTTGTTATTTCTAAAAAGGAGAGGAGCAATAAGTTTCGTTTGAACCATGTGACTGCCTACATGCAGACAGCATAAGTCAAGACTTCAGCAGGGTAATCAGAGTGTAGGGTAATTAGACACACATATTTCAGGATCTTTCCTGAATCAGTTACCCGTGCAGGCAGGCTGTTTAGCACTTTTTACACTCTAAAGGCTCAGAGCTGAGTTAGGCAGGAAACTGATCAGCAAGAAAGTTAGTCACAAAAATTCAGAAGCAATTTTTATTTCTATTGGAATTTTTCAAAATTAAATTCTTAAAGTTTACTTGCATAAATACCTTTAAGTATATATGCAGAGAGAGACATTGAGAGAAATCTGCATCAGTATACTTAGAGATAAAATTCCCATCTGTCCATATTGTGTCAGATACCATGTAGAGCAGGCTCCAGTTCAACTGTGTTTGCATCCAGTCCTGCAGAAGTTCCCCTGGGTGAATCAGGAGCCCGAAGGAGTAGCTGGAGGATCCTGACTACCCCACTTCCTGTCCCATGGGGTCCAGGGCAGGCAGATTTCCCTGTGAGCTGGAGCTTCCCAAGGCTTTCAGACTACTACTGACTCCAGAAAAACTTAATTTGCTTCTTTTCCTCTTTTTTTTTTTT
>VZRN01003861.1:1392091-1463888 GCA_013397935.1 Dasyornis broadbenti | reverse complement strand
TTTTTTTTTTTTTTTAAACCAAACATGAAAGTCTTCCATACTGGAATGAAAACAAATCTGCTCAAATTTGTATGTGTGTGGCAGATTTATGCTGGAGGAATTCAACTGTTTCTCAGATGGTGATTGTTACAAAAGCCTGGGACATCAGAGACTCAAATTCCTGAAAGAAAAGTTCTTCATCCATACAACAAGAAAAAAAAGCTGAGTGGGGCCTACCTCTCTTTTTCCAACCTGGACCACAAATATTTTTCACTTATATGTTGCCTCCCAAAAGAAACCAAACAAACCTGATATATTGTTAAAAGTTTCCATTTGGACAGAACACCGTATTCTTTGGAAACTCCAGTGAAGTATAGCTTTTTTGACTCCTGTACTCAAAATTATTTTGAGAGCTTGAAGGATGTCATGAGGCCAATGCAATTTTCCAAAGTTTTTCCTCTGAGTATGGACTTCAAGTAAAGCAGTCTGAAGACAGCTTCATTTCAAAGGGAACGTCTAAATTTCATTTTGTGTGAAAGAAACTAAATTTACAAATATCAAAATATTCTGTGGAGTGGGATCACTGCTTTCTGCCCAGTTCTTGGTCATACACGCAGGTGTTACTGGAAACTCAAGGGTCTTGGCTAGAGGATAAGCTGAATGACAGAGAAAGAATAATGTTACTGTCAGGGCTCATCCCAAAACCTGAAATACTGTTACTACAGAGTACACACTTTCAATGTCAACAGTTACTACAATTTTACTGCAAGTCTGTTGTTACGTGGTGGTGTTTCTAAAGGCCCAGCTTCTGGAAACTTGCAAATATATGTGAATTTAAGTAAAATTTCCCCCTTTAGAATAGATTCAGGTTTGTCTTGGCTGCAGAGAAAAGTTTAAAATCATGAATCAAAATCTCAGCCATCACAGAGCAGGTGGAAGGACCCTTCTCTTCACCATATTCCTTTTAAGTTCATTAATTTTGAGAAGATTTTTGAATTTCTGGAGCCAAATTCCTAATGTTTGTGTACTCAGGTTTGGCATATTTGATTTTTTTTTTTCTCCCACACAAGAGCTGATGCAAGCAAGTCACAAAAAAGGGCTGAATATGTCTAGTTACAAGGCTCTGCCAAAACTTTGTTTGCTGACAAGAGAAGCATTTTTGAAAGTCACAAGAAACAGTGAAAATCTTTTTGTCAGCTTTAAAAAAATTCCAAGTTGCACCTCTGTATTCCAGGCCACACAGACTGAAATAATTTCTGAAATGGAGATTGCATGGGAAAGAATGTCTTTATATACATTTTTTAAAAGAACTGAAATCCAAATGCAGTACTGATTTTTTACATTATAAGTCAATGTTACAAGACAAACTTTAATTCTGTGAGTGCATCTGATAATAACAGATTGTAATAGCCTGTTCAGGAAGAAACACTTGTAGGTTAACTTCTTGATCGCATTGAGAAATTATTTAAGAAACTCTGTAAAAGCTGTTTACACTTTCCATGTATTATACATAAATATTTGTTTATGGAGCAACTGTGTCGTGCTTTGCCTTTGTCAGCAACTGGAAGTTGTTACTAATAACAACGTTTAGGGTTATAAATTCCATAACCCCTATCTGATTCCATGCTGTACTTTCCAAGAAATTGCAAAGTGAGAACTCTGGCATGGGCTTCAAGGAAGAGTTGTGCTGAGATACACAAAAGTGTGCTGTGAGAAGCTTGTTAAGTGCTTTCTGTACTCCACATTACCCCCATCCCCACAGCCACGCAGAGGACACTGAAGCCTTACGCAGAGGTGTGTTTGCAACGTCAGCCAGAAGGTTGAGACCATTTTTAAAACCAGACCTAACCCATACCATGCACTACAGTATCACAGTATCACAGAATTATTTAGGTTGGAAAAGATCTCTAAAATAATCAAATCCAACCTTTGACTGATCGCCATCTTGTCAACTAATGCCTATCATGGCACTAAGTGCCACATCCAGCTGTGTTTTGAACACCACCAAGGATCATGACTCCACCACCTCCCTGGGAAGTAATTTCCAATGTTTAAAACCCTTTCCATGAAAAAATTCCTCCTCATTTCCAAGATTATTCCTGATGTCCAAATCATGATATCTCATCATTCTTCTCTGTCATCCGGATCAAACTTCTCCCTTCACTAAGGACCCAAGTCCATGAGCTAATGAGCTCTGTGGGCGCTACTGTCATATAAATACTCTTACTAGACTCAAATTTGATCCTCCACTCATATTTCCATGTTTAACCATCAGTTCACTGCATTGGAAAGTTTTATTTCAATTAACACGTGTCCCACAACAAAGAGCATAAAGTCTGAAGTATGTATTATAGATATGTCAGCAACCAGTTTAAAGACTTAACGGTGAGCCAAAATGGAGCATAATCAGCAAAATTCATTCCTTGTATTCCAGATAACAACAGCAGACATTGGCCAGATACTTGGGTACTAACAGAAAGGCTTAGAGAATTAGCAATTTTGTAATCTTCTAAGACATTAGGTCTTCGTATGTTACCTTGACAGCTGAAAGACTAATGGCATCTTATACAGTAGGATAGATATTTGAGCTCAGGTGTTCTGCTGTATGGCAAGGTTCTTTCCTTCAAAGAGCACAAATCCCAAATCTAAAAGTTACCCCAGAGAAATTAGTACAGTACTTAGCCCATTGTTAGCATACTGTGCTTAGCAATCTCTAACACAGTACAATACTCAGTGGATTTTGAGGGTTCAGCTTTCTTCAAAACTATTTCTTTCCTTCATACAAAAAAAGGACAAAAAGGAAGAAAACACAGAGGCATGGGAAAGTAAGTTAGGCAGGAAACAAGACTGTATTCACATTTGTTATCCAGAAGAAAAGTAGATTTGAGAAAAGAAAAAGCTACATATTCAAAAAGCTGAACTTTTCATCTTAATTTTAATTAGTATTTATTCAGAGTCCTATGGGAAAAGAATGAATGCCATAGAACATATCTGATGCTGGAAAGCCCTTAATATCCTCAAATTCATGTTGATTAAAAGTAAGAAACATGGGAACACAAGGTCCTATTTTGTATTTTTTATTTATAATCTAGGCCACAGTTTGATAATAGTTAAGTAACACATTAGGGATTTTTTTATCATGTAAGAATTCCTAAGAGAAGAATCTTGTGAAGATTTATGTTTAAGGGTCTGTATGAGATGAACCTCATCTGCTTTAACTGGTTGTGTGTGTGGTCAGTATACTTCAAATCATCTCTTTTACAATAATTTTGTTGTAATATTTTTCTAGTTCACATCTACAGGCCCAATAAATGCAAATGCAGAGAGTATAGTAGATACTTAGTGTGCCTCAATTAATCTCACCTGTCATTGAAAAATCGATTTCTGAGTAGCTCTGTCTTCAATTATATCACTTAAAAATTTAAAAGAGTAAAAGGCAGTTCATAGATTTAGAGTGCAAAGTAACTCAATTCATTGATATTCATTTAGTACTTGTTATACTTTATGGGAACAAAGAGTAGTCTGAGTTCTCATAAATCACTAAAAAAGCAAATGACATTTGGACTGACTATGTATAAGAATAAAAGTAAAAAATCACTACTCCTAGACTCATCCATATTTCTTACCACTTTCCTATTAGTAGGTACATCACATCCTAGAAATTTAGAAAGTCCTCCAGTGACAAATCATTCAGGCTTTTCCTCACTACTATATTATTCCCCAAAAGATCTCTCACTCTAGTGTCAGAAATCACATCTGCTTGCCACTGTCATCAAAGAAAAGGTGCATAAATTCTTCATAGTATTCCCTCCCTAAAAACTCCTTTGAGAAAAGAGGCTATGTCAATAGAAGGCATCATCCCCAGTTCACTTCAACATCTTCATTAACAACCTGGACACAGGACTTGAAGGAATACTAAGTAAACTTGCTGAAAAGACTAAATTTGGAGGAGCTGTCAACTCCCTCAAGAGCAGACAGGCCCTGAACAGAGACTTCAACAAATTAGAGAGATGAGCAATCACCAAGTGTATCAATTTTAACAAGGGCAAAAGCCAGATTCTGCACATGGGATGGGGCAACCCTGGTTGCGTGTATAGGCTGGGGAATGAGGCTGAAAAGCAGTGCCATGGAAAGGGACTTTGGGGTCCTGGTTGAAGGACAGCCGAGCCGGTGGTGCCCTGGCAGCCAGGAGAACCACCTGTTTCCTGGGGGACATCAGGCACAACATCGCCAGCTGGGCAAGGGAGGGGTTGGTCTTGCTCTGCTCTGTATTGGGGCAGCCTCACCTTGAGCCCTGTGTGCAGTTCTGGGTGCCAAAATATAAGAAAGACATGAAACTGCTAGACAGCATCCAAAAGAGGGCCATGAGGGTGGTGAAGTTTCTGGAGGAGAAGCCATATGAGGAGCAGTTGAGGTCACTTGGTCTGTTCAGTCTGGAGCAGAGGAGACTGAGGGGAGACGCCATTGCAGTTACAACTTCCTCGTGAGGGGAAGAGGAGGGGCAGGTGCTGATCTCTTCACTCTCAAGAGCAGTGGCAGGACTTCAGCAAACAGCATGAAGCTGAGTCAGGGAAGGTTTAGGTTGGATATCAGAAAGAAGCTTCTTCACCCAGAGGGTGGTTGAGCACTGGAACAGGCTCCCCAGAGAAGTGGTCACAGCATTAAACCTGTCTGAGTTCAAGAAGTGTTTGGACATCACTCTCAGGCACATGCTGTGATTCTTGGGGTGTTCTGCATAGCATCAGGAGTTGGACTCAGTCATCCTGATATGTCCCTTCCAACTTATCATTTTCTATGATTCTGTATTCTCTATTGGCAAAACCCTCCCATTATGAAAATCCTACTTGCAGCACCATGTCACATTTCTTTTAAGAATGATCACTGCATCCCTCAAAATTATTTCTTTCTTTACCTTGTACCACATGGGAGGGTGGTGCCCAATGCTGGCTGTGTTTTGGATAATCACTACCAGACACTGAAGCTCTGGCTTGAACTCCCAGAATTCAGTGTGGTCTATAAAGTCAGGTGCTGATAATGTACAAATCAACCTCCATTCTTTTTGCATAATCCAAAATGTGCAAAGAGATTAAATACTTAAATGACTTGATCTAACACTCTGGAAGAGCGCACACACACTTCAAACACATTGTTATATTTTTTAGCAGTCTGCACAGTAAACTCTGGGAGAGGTTACACCACAGATCCTACTGCATCATTCATCAAAAGACTGCAACTAAATGAAAGAACTTCTCTGCATATATATATATAAATAAATTAGTATATATCTGAGAAGAAAGGAAGAACAGTTACAGTGAAGACCTACTTTATGAAACCATGGGCAGTGCTAACAAGGCATTACTTAAAAAGCATGTTTGGTTCTATGAGAACTGGGAATTGCTGACGCTTAGTTGGAAACATTCTGGTTTTCTAGGATGGGTTTGTCAGTATGAGGGTGGAACCATAAAGCTCAAAATACTTCCTGAAACACTTTAAAAGGTTTAAAAACGAAAGTCATTTTCAGTAAGAAGGAAACTATTTGATAAATATTTTCATTAAAACATACTTTGGCTTTGAAAACATCATTATCAGCCTACAGATCCATTCTCCAAACCTTTATAAGGGTTAAAGGGTAGAGATCATGAGTTTTTGTGGGGGTTTTTTATTGACTAAAATTAAGTTCTCCACCTAATTCTGGACAAGTGGTAGAGAAGATTTTTTCAAATCTGATTTCATTCAAATAGAAAAAAAAACAATTAGCAAGCAGTTCCAAACCTCTTTTTACATATGACCCATCCAACTCTGTATTTTGGCTCTCAGATATGTTCACTGTTTCAGAGAGGAGATGTGTTCTTCATTTAAACCTGCCTAACTCACTTGCAGTAAGCCTGCTGAGTGAATAGCAAAATCAGCTTTATCCTGTGCTGGACAGGATGCTTAATTAACTCCTAAATTCCAAAAATTTGCTGAACTCACCTAGAATGCACACAGAAGACAAGACCCCAAATACCTATCTATATTACCTTGAAAGTTAATTAAGTTAATTATTTAACACACACTGTATACTTACCTGGTTTTCCAAGATCGGCTGCTTCAGGATTTTTCTCAAGACATCTTTTTTATTGCACTGATTCATATAATTCCAAAGGTCAACATGTTTCCTTATCCTATTTCCCTTTCCAGCAGCTGTTAGCTACCTTTGATCTGGGAACATAATTTGATAGAGTAGGGTGCTGTGTTCTGGCTCCTCTCTCCCAAGTACCGGAGGGGTCAGCCATCCATATGTGCTTACTTTTTATATGCCCAGAGGTAAATAGCCATACTCACAGTCTCTCTTTGTGCTATCTTTCAGCTTTCCTACTATTGGTAACGATTTTAGGTATTTTTAAAATCAGGGAACATTTCCCCATTGAGGTAACAATGTCCAGAATTTTCTAAATTGCTGTCACTGTCTCTGCTTCACACTAGGTGTCCAGATCTCCTTGAATACAGGAGAGGGAAATGTACAGATGTGGGAAAAGAGCACAAGTGTCAAACTTCACTGTGACAATCTTACAACACGGTCCTTTGGGAATCAATCAATCAATCAATCAATCCTAGCTGTGAAATGCCAGAAGAACAGGCACTTAGTTTCTGGTTTTTGGAGCCTTTCTATCCTGATCACATCTTCTCTTTTTCTTTCCTTTCTTAGTCAGGCTAAAACTGAGGTTGCTGTTTCTCATTCCTATCCAGTTGCCTTTTGTAAAACATATTTATTTCTTGTCTTTTGTGTTTATATAAGAATCTTGTGGCATTCAAGTAAATACACTGAAAAATAAAGATTAATCACATAAACTGAAAACTCGGAAGAAAAGAATCAACTGAGCTGAAAATGTTTAAAGTCCTGCAAGGGTTTAAAAGGTTAAAAACTGAAAGGACAAAGGTTTTTGGAAGCAGACTTAGGAGTATACAACCTCACCGTGACCTCATGCTCATATAAGGAGTGAAGAGGAGGAGATGGACCCATTAGGCAGGAAGTTATAAGAAATCTGCTGAGCTAAAAAACAGCAGAGAAAATAATATATGAAGGTCTACAGTTGAATCTGAAGAGGGGGAATCTCCAAGGACTAACTGGAGAGAAGAAACTACATTACAACATTTTCCTGGCCTATAAGCCTAAGTTAGGAAGTAAGCAAAGTCCAGACCTAGTGCCAGATCACTGGGATTCACTGAAGCTTACTGTGTGCCAGAACATTCTCCAAATTGAACAAGAGGGAACAGAGACAACAATGACCCTGTTTTTTATAATCTTTCTTAACTAGGAGCTGTAAAACAACAAAACCTAGGGACTGACCTGGAGATGATCCACATGAATCTGCTTAGCTGTCCACAGGAAGAAAACTTCCAGAACAATGCACAAGAAGGCTGAGACAAAAGGGATTTGGATGACTATCTAAATGTAGAGAAAGAGGTTCATCTCTACTATCAGACAGAATGCTCAAGTAATGTTTTAAAGGAATTTCTCCAAACTGACCTCGTTATTTTTCTAGTGCGAGTAAACAGACCAGGTTACCTACCAAGTGAAGAGACAATACCAGTTCAAAGAGCATCTGACCTTACTATAGCCTTACACCGCAATGACTATAAAGAGAAATTGCTGGAATGGCAATCTGTACCTATTTATATTCAAGTTAAGTGAAAGGGTGGCCAAAGAAATTCTGAGGAAATGTGGTTAACTGACAAAGCTCTATGCTACAGTCAAAAGGAAGTATGAAAGCCAGGTTAGGAAAGAATAGGAACTGGAAACGAGTAAAAAGCCTACATGGGGAAAAAAAAAAAAATTTGTTGCAAGAAGCAAAAGGTGTTTATTTCAGAGAAAAAGCAAGGAGCCAGGAAATGGAGATCCAGTAACAACTCCAGTTACTATTTCAGGATATAAAGAGCCTGATGATGTATGAACTTGTAAATAATTCATATAATTAAATAAAGTTAGCATCCTCAGAGTAATCAATTGTTTGCAAATGGTGACCTAGACACATAAAGGGCACTGTACCAGGTTCTTCCTGGAGTAAAGCATGGGTTAAGGAATCCATTCCTTCACAGTTTCAAACAATTGTACAGCAGGCGTTAAACTACAGGGGGCTCATCTAAAATACATACAACGCCATATATGACTGTTATTTCCAAGCAGAAAAAAACACAAAACTCTTTGCTCCATCTTAATATAATTTAGAAATCATTCAGAAATCATTCAGAATCATTCATTCAGAAATAGTCCCAGGATGTGTCTCTATCCTCCACTGAGTAAGTGTAAGGAGTTTGGAAAGGTTAGTCTTCCAAGCTGGGTGCTTCAGTTGAGTGTCCAAAGTCAGGCAGTGGCTAACCCCAAAATATCCCTTATCCCAGTGCCTCAGAGATTAAGGTAAAATAAGATTTTAGGGGTGAACTGTCTATATAAATGAATTCCTTAACTCTAGTCTGTACTTTATAATATTACTTTCAGGAAGGTTTCTATACATAGAGACTACATAAGGTCAGCATTTATGTCCTGCAAATGAGTCCCTTAAAAATTCTCCTGTGCTCTTGAATTGGTTTACGGAAATATTTGTTCCACATGAACATTTGCCTCACCACACTTGTCCCAGCTTGTTATATATTTCTTTGTTCAAAGACTTGGCTTCTCATTCCGCAGCAATTGTTAATATAAAATTTAAAGGATACAGGGTGCATGATGCATAATTGTTTCCCATTCTTGAGCTGCCAGGTTTCTCCCACCACACATAATCATGGCACTCATGATAAAGAAAAAGAGAGACATCATCTTCCTGGAACATTTTAAATGTTGCTGAAGTAAGTCAGCAAGCCAGAAGGACCAGTATGAGATAAGAGTGGTAATAATAACCTTCCAGAGGTGAAGTATGTAGAAGCTTCCATAGGAGCAAGTTCAGTGAAGCTTTTTGGGATGTGAGTGGGTGAGGAGGTACGTACAGCATATAAAGGCAGTAATGTGTGTGTGTACACATACACATGTGTTTGTTTATTGTAGATGCGGGAACAGAGCGAATTCAAAACTCTGTGACTCAATATAAAATGAGCTGAATTCATAACACGTATTTGTGTGGCAGCCTTTACTGCACATGTCACATCTGGAATAAGCTGGGGCCCAGATGGCTGGATAATGAGAGCTCACTGGCCTGTCCTGGAGAAGGTTCCCAAGTCTCTTCCCACACATGTTGACTCAGGGAGCTGCATCTGCTGTGCCAGTAGGCACACAACAGTGCAGGCTAGATCCATGTACGTTTGAAACAAGTGCGACCTCTGTAAAATAATTCATCTAGGATGGGTAAGACTGGAATAACACAGACTGGAGTAATCTTTGTGACAGTGATATTATGAGGAGGAACTCTTCTAAAGGAAGTATTTCACTGTTAGACTACAGCAATTCACAAGAAGACTACAATCTGAATTTCAGTTGTTTTCTTCTCAGTGAATTACCAATAGCTGACTGCTCAGCAGTCAAAACTATGGGTTGCAGTCATCAAAACAGCATATCACTACTTGGGTACTTTAACCCCATTCATTCTTTTTTAAAAGTGCTGTCAAGCTGTTGGCTCTGCTACAAAAATAGTATGAGCTAAGGAAAGACATGTGAACTCAAGCCTAAAGCAGCATTTAAAGGGAAACAGACTATACAAAGTATTGAGGCTTGTGGTGGTGATGGAGACACATATACAGAAATGCTGAGTCTATTGGCTGGTCACAGAGAAGGGATTTTCAGCAGGCGAAATAAACTCTAGCCCTATTATTAATATTATTAATTCATTCTGGATTATCCTTTGTGCCAGCTCCACCTATCATTCACACTTCATGGATAGTTCAATTAAAAGCACTAACAACTGCCAGCTTTATAATGTTAAAAGAAAACAGTTGTTATTAAAATAGAAAATAGCAGCAACCCATATCATCAGACCACCATAACATTGCACAGCTTGGCACAAGTCTAGAAGTCTCTGCTCTACTGAGGCCCTGTGCAGACCACACACAGAGCCTGAAATAGAATATAAATCATTAAAAAAAAATAAGATGAAAATAAGATGCTATGTCTTAATCAGGATTTGCAATATAATCATCTGCTTTGCCTAATCTGTAAGTGGCATAGATGATAAAGCTTTCCACCCTAGGGGAAAGTCTGATATTCTGATACTTATTTTTATAATTAAATGAGACAAAAGTTTAAAAACTGTCCTTATTCTTTTTTAGTTTTTAGCTGAATTATTTTAATATCCTCAAATCAATGTATTTTATCTGATCTGTCAAATCCAAACTGAAATAAAAGGATCTATTCTCTCTGCTAGCATGCATCCCCAGGGACTAACTGCCATGCAGTATGGAAAACATAGGCCACATGCACAGCATCTTTTGTATAGGGAAGAAAAGCATGAAAGATTCAAAGCAACAAATTTTATATGTCATTTCTAAGCTTATGCTGAAACAGAAATTAAACACTGGCAGACCTGAAATATTTCCATCTCCTGTGAAATCTTCAGAAATGGGGGGAAAAAAGATCCTTTCTTATTAAAATTTCTCTTTTGATAAAGCCACATTTATGGATATGGAAAATCCTGTTCAGGTTTAATCATCTCATACATTAAAATTACTGTCAACTCTATATGAATGTAAAGAACAGCCACCTCCAAATGTGTATACATGTACCTTACAAAAAAATTTAAAAACTACTAGAAAACACCCATTCTGGTATTTTTGATATTTCAGATGCAACCATTAAGAAATCCTCAAATCAAGCATGTTTTTACAACTGTACTAGAGTTCTCTTGTGCTTGTACATTATTATACAATCTTTAATTACACAAAATGCACACTATTTTTTCCACAGACTCCCTCCAACCCTTGCTCCCCCCCTCCCCCCCGTTCCATCCGCTGTGCAGAGTGGAAGGTGATGCAGAAATGAATCAGTGTTCTGCACTGAATGAGCCCATTGTCCCTCAGTCCCTTGCCTTGCCTCGCTCGCTGCACGACTTAGAAGGTGTCCGGTAAATGAGGCAAAGGGCTGCAGGAAGAGGATTGTTCATCCTGTGCTCAGTGTGCCTCCCCAAAGTGCTGCCTGCAATCACGCCAATAAATATACAGCTTGCAGTTCTCAGGCATAGGGAGACCAAGCTGATGTTATCTATAAAAACATAATGATAATTTTCTAACTTTTGAACAGGAACATTTGCAAGGTTCTTTTATGTACAGATCAGTAGGACTTCTGCACTTGATATTAGACTTCAGTTAGCCCAAGCTTTCTGCTGAGAAAAAGAGCATTCATTGACAAACTTTAATTCAAAAGTTTGAATTAACACACAAAAGTGGAGGGAGGGTTTGAAATAAACTCCTGTAATAGTTGAACAAAAGTTACTCAGCCATTAAAGAAAGCGGAATTCAGTTTCTACCACTGCTGCTGAAGGGTGGCCATTCATTTCAGTATCAGAAAGCTTGTTACGTTGTGTCAAACTGATGCTGTTGAAGACTATTGAAGTGCTGATATGTGAACCTAATTTGGAGGATTTGCAAGCTGTGGAACTAGTAAAATCACAGATAACAAGGGGGTGGATCTATTACACACTTTCTCTGGTTTCACCATGACATAATGCTCCAAAAATCTGAAAGTAAAATACAAAGTTGGCCCCAGTCCAAGCATTCCAATATGTTAACTACAAAGTTGGATTTGTAGATGCAGCATCCAATTAATTTCTTTTTCAAAAATCATTTAATTTTAAAAACAAACAAAAACATAATCAACTGTAGAGAAGGCCAGAAGTCTTTGTTAAGCACACAAAGCAGTCTTCTTCCTAGGAGTAGACTGCAGTGGAAATTCAGGTGGGATACAGTGCTGTCTCTTTCCTTTTCTCCTCCAGTGAGCATCACTTAGCATACCATGAACCCTAGGTCACGCACAGTCATATGGTTTGCAGAGCTCCACTCCTTCCTCTTTCCACATGACAACTCAGCTTAGCCTCTGCCTTCTGCTACAACATACCTCTGCCCTAAAGAGAACAGACAATCTCAACAATCAAGCAGAATATTCTGGCTCCATTCTGACTTTGGCTGCTTTAGTAAAACTGTCAAAAACTAATGGAAAAGTGTTGCATTTACTGTAATGATTTTTTTGTTGTAAACACCTGGTCTTGATGGCTCAGATATTTTGTATGGGCTGTAGAATGATGATTTAGATCACTGCTGGCTTTAAACTTTGAACATGTTACTACCAGATTATTCAAGTATCTATATTAGAAACTGCATGAGAAAGGACAGTTTCATAGCAAAAGAAACAAAACAAAACAAAAAAAAGTCTGAAGATTTTTGCCTGTGTTTGAATGAAATAGACAACTGTTACTGTTTTGAGAAAAGACAGCAAGAGAGTGTCACCAGGATAACCAGCGTCCCTAGATGATGCAAAAGAACCAGACTCAAAATCAGCATTCTGAATCGATGCTAGACAGATTGAACTTTTTTTCCTAAACTGAGGATAAGTACCCCAACCATTTAGCTGTCATCACATCCAGTGTTTTTGTGTTGGGTTTCTGTAACTAGAAATTCCATCTTGAACCTGCAAAGCTTCTCTTGAGAAAAAAATTCATTGAAACTAACATGCTTCCCTGTAAAGTTTGATTGGGTTTTTGCACTTTCCAATAAAAATAATCATACGAAAGTATGACTTGCATTATAATTTATATCTCATTTATTATCTTGGCACCTGAATTACAAACAAACTTACTTGTAAGCCTAAGGATCTCTGAACAAAACTTACCCGTTTCCTCAGCAGCCAAGCTCCTGAGTTTTGTCTGATTTTTAATCTTGAATCTGATGTCTTGGGCCAAAGATTTGAGAAATAAGATATTTGGCTTCTGTTTCCAGTTCTGCCACTGAGTCTCTGTTGCAGCTTGGATAAGTCTCTTAATATCACTGTCCCACAGTTTCTTGATCTACTAAGTGGACACAGCAGTATGCAATCTGAGTGTGTTACAAAGTTAAATTAAAGGCCTTAAACAAAAGGTTTCTAAGTGTCATTTCCCTTTTTTTTTTTTCTAGTTATAAGATCAAAGAGTGAGAGAGGGAGTGTATTGTGTTTATAAGCAGTGAACATCTGATAAGGTTTATAGTCTATGCCAATGTTGTTGTAATGCCCTTTTAAACCTACTGTCCTCAAGTAGAAAACAGTAGTAATAAAAACATCGTATAAACAAACAGTAGTGCCAAAGACTACTGACTACTGCCAAGGTGCAAAGGACAGTTATGCATATTCATATCTCATTAACTTCGGTGTAACTGCACAGCAGCACTTCCAGTCCTCAAAGTTTTCTGATTAATAACACCACACAAGGTTTCAGTGATTGATGTATACTCCCTGTTATAGATCAAGCATCATAGATGTTATAGATCACTTTGCTTTACTCCATTTTTATGTTTCTTTGAGTCATTAGTCTCTCTCAAAACTTAAGACAAAATGGCAGTGTCTTAAGTTCCAAATGTAATTGCTCGTGCCATGCTGTGGCGATGCTGCAGTTGTGTATCAGATCTTGTAGCTTTAGACACAGATGGACAACAACGAACATTACTACCAAATCTGCATGGAGTTATAAAGCTGAAAATTGTTCCCATACACATTTCCATCTCTGATTTCAATGTTTGCCTTATGTCTTTAAAGTGCATGTCAACAGAATATGGGAGCATGTGCTTATTCATGTTGTCATCAGACCACTATCATGTCAGAAGTATTCATATGTCCAGTGAAATTACTACATGAAATAACCTTAAATGTATTACTTGGCACATAATTTCTGTCTTATAGAGCATTACTACCTACTGTAAAAGCTTACATGTTTGTTTACTCTTGTAGGTACAGTGTATTAGACAGATGAATAAATTTTCAGCTGGAAAAGTCTTCTACATTTTTGTTTCCTGTTGGTTTTCTAGTCCCCTTGCAATGTACTTGCAATACAGATACCCAGTCCATATATGGTGTTTCCAAATTTTTCATACAACCTATAAAAATCTATGGGTTTTGTCTAACCTTGTTTAGCAGCTTGGACCTGGCTAACGTGGATAATAATTGCATGATTACAAGTTCTGGGCTAATTACTGTGAGATTACAATCTGTTCAACACTTTTCACCGATGCTATTTTTCCAAAGTTTATCCAATTTTTTTTAAATGCAAACTTCCTAAATTCTTTTTGTCACAAGTACCATTTCTGTAGTTATGCATAAGGACTTCAAATCTATCTTCAATCCAATGTGAATTTGCTTTGACAACCAGGAAGTTACTTCCATTGTGCCCCTGTGTTTCCACGTTTTGCAAAAACACTGGCTTGACCTTAACCCGTTCCTTGGACCAACACAATCTATAATACCAAATCAGCCTTCACTTTTTATGATGTCAGATAAGAGAGATGGATATTCTTCCAGCTGAACTCATCATGATACAACACTCCTTTCCCTATATTACAGTTTGAAATACCAAGAGCTGTCAGTAAATGTAAAATGATAAATAATAATCCAGACTTCAAACCTTTATCTCCTGTCCTACCCAGGAAAAAAAGAAATGCTGAAGTCACTGCTGACTCATGGAATACCTGTTACCAGAAAACAACCTATTTCTTCAGGAGAGAGATTTTTCACTATAGCCTGTATAACTGATATTTGAAAACATGTTAAGGACCTAAATAGCCTAGACTACAATACTTGAATATAGATAATCAAAACAGGCTCAGGCGAAAGAGACAAAAATTAATTCATTTTTTTTCAAACATCAAAGCAGAGTCTCAAAGACGATACTGTTCAATCTAAATCTAAATATACTATGAAAATCTGGCTTTGCTTGGAGCATCAGCTTAAGGTAACTTTCAGGCATAGAATGTGAAGTCACCATGGGGAAACTTATCACAAATCATTATATCAATCTCAGACCTACTGTTCTCAGGGCATTTATAAAACTGCTTCACGTCTGGAGTGAAGACTGTACTTAAAAACTGTCTGGAACAGCACAGCACTCTACAGTAACAAAAGTGTTTATCTAGGCAAAAGGCACGATTTTCTCACAGACCTTTCAAAACTGTGAAATGGGCCCACTCACCAAGTAATAAAATTTAGAAATCTCACCACCTTTTGCTCCAAGGTCAAAGAACATTTCTTTTAGATGGACTTGTAAAACCATAACTATATCTATAAACAGAGAAGAACAAACCAGAAGAAGCTCTACCAGAACAAATGTAAACATAGTTTTCCCTATGGGAATGAGATCAGAAAAAAATAATACCCCATGCTATTGCTCATTGTTTTATTGAGGGTGCTCAGATACTGAATTAAGGAATGTGATAAAAGAACTACATCTGAAAGGATACATAGACAGAAGTATTCTTACAAGAAAAGGATCTCAAGGTGAAATACAGAAATGCTCACCATTTAACCATATTTATTGTTTGACCTCTCACCCCTAGGTCAAAGTTCTGAACAGTTACAGATTTAAAAGTTTCCAAACAAAACAATTCAATATTATGTGTAGAAATACCTTTTCAAATACTCTTTCCAAATACATACTTTTGTATGAATGCCCTATCAGCCATTTTACTGAGCAAATTATATGCCCTAGATTCCAGCTATGACCCATCCTTCAGAGGTTTTTTTATCTAAAGAAGTATTCCATGACTATTTTCACTGCACCTGAAATTTTCAGGGACCAGACGTATGTTTTATTGTAAAAATCCTACATATAGGATAGAAGACATCTAGTAATCAAAATTATTGTGTCATTTCTATCTAAAAATTCATATCAACTCTCACTAACACCATAAGTCCATCTGCTTCATTTGACTTTATCCCTTTGATTTTCTCTGATGATGTTTTAAATCCCCTGTCATTTTCTGTTTTCTGCCACATGTCTACCACATGTATTGTATAAAAATAAAGGTTATTTTTCTACCACCCACCTCTAAAGATTACCAAAATGTACTGAAAATTCTGCTTGAGAATTTACTCTAAACATAACATAATCAACCTGTGAAAAGCCAGTCTACAATACACAATAAGAATCCTAAAAGTTGCCAAACGGAAGATTACCACTTGACCAAACAAGCACATTATTTATTGCCTACCCTGGAATGAGAATCAGGTCTCCAGAGGTGAAGGGCTAGGACACTAAACCTTGATTTTAGGACTGGAAAAACTATTTGCCTCTCCACATTGTTTACTGAATTTAATCCATTCTCTCCTCCTTGGTTGTCCAAAATTTAACACACATTTTGGCTTTACCAAAGATCTAAAAACTTTTGGCTTCAGCTGGAAAAATTTTACTTAATGCCACACTTTTGGGCATTGTCATGACTTGAGATAGTGGATATCTTCATTCTACAGTGATCCTACAGCAACTGAACCTGGGATGGCACAAAACCAACACGACCTCTGATGTCAGATTTCCTCTTCATTCCTTCCTTGTAACATCCATACAAACACGGAATTCAATATTCCATATGAATATAAATATGAGTACAATGTTTGAGCTTTTTTTTCTGAAAGGTGTTTATTGCTTATCGTAAATGCATTCAGAATACACTACTAAAATGCATGATTTCCGTGAGTAAGCCACTAAAGAAATGTTTTTCTGGTTATGTCCTGCAGTGCAGGCTCAGAAGTGTGCAAAATCACAAACAGAGCAAATTCTTTAAATAACAAATGTGTACATTTTTTGTTTATATGTAGCGCTTCATGTCAAAAAATAATCTTCTTGCTTTTGCGAGATAGATCTGATGACACAGTCTTGAAATATATTTTTGTTCTATGCCACTTTTATCTCCTTTGTAACATTCTCTAACGTGACTGCCCAAATGCTGTTCTAATTTGGGGGATAATTTTCTATATGAGAACTGACAGAATGAAAATAAATTCAAAGTTCCAGGAAATAATGAGTTCCCGATTATGTGTCTGATTACTGTCAGCTCAAGGAATGTACAGGCTTCAGAAATGGAAGAGACCACTTTTCCTTTCACCAAACTGGGAGTCCTGAGTTGATTGCACAGGGAGAAGGCTTTCAAGTACTTTTAAATACTCCCTAGTTCTACATGAGAGTTATTTTGAGGTCATGTTCACGTTTCCAGACCGAATATGATTCTCTGGTAGAGACATCTGAGTCTTATCTGCCTATTTCTGGCTCTGTTTGAGAATGTTTATATTATTCGATGTGGGAGACTTGAACTCATGACAAGGAACATGATAAATTTTCTTAATCAAACTGGGTATCAAGAGGTGGTCTGTCATCATTTCCCTTTTGTTGCACTGTGAAAGAAAGCAAATAAGGAGCATCCAGTGTGATCCCCACTTCTGTTTCAAGTCTCCCCACCAAGTCATTAAACATTCTCTGGCCTTTGTCAACAGCCTGGTAAACATCCAGAGAAAGAATCAGAATAAAATAGTTTATTTAACATTCCTCTCCTCCAACTGCTGATTAGGATAAATAGTTTGGATAAAAAGCCTATCTGTTCCAAAAATCACAAAAAGAAAGGATTCAGCTATCAGCAAAGTTTAGATTTTGTTTCAAATATTTTTAAACAGCAAAAGAGTTTTTTGTGCTCTTTGATATTTTCTCCATCCTCAGCACATCATGTTAGCACCGTGTCAAAGCAAAACATCAACATCAAATGATCACTGGGTAAACTCCAGTGAACTGGAGTGAAAAGCTGGAGGTTGAAATTCCAGGCACAATATAAAATTTGGAGAAATGCCAGAACAGAGTTCTTTTTAAACTGCCTGAAAGGCTGAGGAATTGATATCCAGCAAATCCCTTCATTGACCTAATAGTTTGGAAATTGTTAATTCTGTTCAGACTGATGAGTCCTTTGAGCCAGGATCATTTCCTCTGACAGGGAAAAGTGTCAAATGTTTCAAAGAAAAACAGAATCTTCTTCCTCTGACCACCATTATGCTCATCCATAATGAAAACAAAGCGACACTATGCCTAACAAAAAGCATGTACCTAGCATGCAGAAACTTACGGTCAGCTCAGGAAGGGAAACAGAAGAATTCAGGACTGCTTTATCTTTTTATCCTGGATAAAGTAATTTTATAATCCTAACCTCCTTTCCTTATAACGTTGAGGGGGGGCAGGATACTCTCCAATAATTAATTATGGGCTCTGAAAGTATATATTTTTTTTATTTTTAGTAATCTTGTTGCCATTTAAGTTTGCCAACTGTCCCACTGCTCTTGTACTATACTACAGTAAACAGAAACAGCCAAATGATCTCAGCAGCATTCAGAACTCTTTGTCAGATGCTGAGCCGGCACAGATTAGAATAGCTCTATTGCGTTTAACCATCATTTAATATATTGAACGACTACAAAAATCTTAAATGCCCATTCTCTATGTTTGCATTCTGTAAGAAACAGTCAATCAACAATTATTTTTTATTGTATGTCTCATATGTTTAATGTCCTTTAAACATTGGGTCAGATCATCAGTTAACATAAATCAGCAAAGCTGAATTTACTGGATCAGTTTACACAACTAAGAATGTTGCCTGTGGCTTTCCCACAGTAATAAAGTAAGACCACATACCCACTTTGGCTGAAATATCTGAAAACATCCAAAGGATCTGCATGCTTAGCTCCCTTTAACAGGAATTGGGGATAATCTTATGCAACTATCTGATGGGTAATTCCTATTTGCAAAGCACATATCCCCATGGTGCACACACACCCCACAATGACAGAAAGCAAGAAAATTCCACAAATGGACTCCACAAAGGAATGCTTTTATATTTATATTATTTTATCAAGAAACTGTAACGGCAGAATATGTTTACACTTCTCAAGTGAAAACTGCTGCTGGAACAAAATGGTGAACTCACTTCTAATTTTAAAAATACATACCATTAAATTTCTCTTGAGAAAAAGTTATGCAATATTGGCACATTAAATAATGCATGGCTTTAGAGTCCATGGTTAATATACTAGTAAAGCAGGAATAATAGAATACCTTAAGAGTCAAGAAGCCATTTAAAATAGGTCAGTTTTAATTTTGACTATTGTCTGTGAAAAGAGAATTAACTTTTTCAAAACCACTTCTAGGAAGCGGCTACATACCTGTACCACAGAAGCAGGGAGTTACCACTTAATTTACCACTGAAAATAATGTTCCCACAGTAACTCTGAATGTGTAGCGCAAGTGATTGAATATCCCACACCACAGGAATGGAGGCACTTTAAAATCTTACTTTATCAATAGTGTCAAAAATATTCAGGATTTTCCATGAAGCTACAATTGGTTTCTCTCATTCTCACAGTTTAGGAGAGCTGGTTGAAAAGTTGATCAGAACAAACAGAATGAATGCTAGAACCGGAACGAGAAACAGAGAGATGTCCTCTCCTGAGCAGTAATGTTTGGAAGACAACCATCCTCACAGCACCAGGGAGTGCCAATGAGTGTTCCACCGGGATGGAGGAAGCAATACCTCATGCATATAATTCAAAGTCGGGCCTGAGAAATGCATGTATAATGATAGTGTATTCTCATTGCAGTGAGAGTATGTATAAAAGCCAAATTTCATTATTTTGACATGGTTTCTGAAACAGGCTGAAAACAGAAACATTATTCAAGAAATATGAAGTTTGTAACTGACTTATTTCAGAGTCACCCTCCCGTACTTCAGCTTTTGATTTCATAAACTACTGCAAGACTGCTTCAAGGTAGCCCAGCCACAAGAGCCCAATATGTAACAGGAGGATCATCTGGGCTGGCAAAAAGAAAGTAAGCAAAGCCCAGTTCATCATTCCAGCTCAAGCTGGAGAAACAAAAACTAAATAGATAAGAAAATCAAACAAACAAATCAAATTAATAAAGGAAGAATTAATCAAATTATTCATCCTCTTCTTACAAAAAGGGAAAAAAGTAATTTTCACTCAAGTTGAACGTTAACATTTTGGTATTGACTCCTCATATTCACTTTCTTACAATTAAGAATAAATTTTCTCATGAATGAAAAAAAGGACACAACACTTCTGTGATAATGTAATTTGTATATTTTCAGCTAGAACCTTTCACAATAGTGAATCTCAGCGGAAAGAGAAGCAGCAGCTGTATACTGCCACTGAAAGTGAGGAATTCAATACTAGAGCAGTAGCAGGAAGATAGCAGAAGAGAGAGGAAGCCAGATATCATTTTTTATCTGCAGGAGTGAGCCTGGAGCAGGATCTCCCAGTGAGCATGAAAAAAACCACTTATTTTTTCTTTTTTTTGCCTTTTCTTTTTTCCTCAAAATACCCAATATGATTTGAACACAGAAATATCACTGGAACAGTAATACAGAAAATAGTATTTAAATTTGGTTATTTTAGTTTGGAACGGATAGCTTGGAAAGGGCTTGTTTCAAATTGTATGCCATCTGTAAAATGATTACATATGCATAGAAAAACCTTGAGGGAAAAGGAAAAATAGAGAAGAATTGACCAGTGGAATCCCTTGTGAAAGTATGTTTAAAAATACTGAGGTTTAACACAAACCAAAAGAAAAGCCAGGAAATTCTAACTTAAACCTAACAACTCCATCCTGAACCCATGCTGCTGAGAAAAATAAAAGGAACAATGCTGAGACTTCAGAACAGATCTGCAACTTTAACTGAGCTTCCTGATTCCTCTCCTTTTGTTAAACACTTCTAATGTTAACATTTAAATAAATAGTTAACTGCATTTATCACTGCTCTTTATAAATAATACATTTTGCAGCCTGAATACAGGATAGATCTTTTTGCTGCAGCCAAAGCACTGAGTTTAAGCACTTTTCATGATGTTTCTTGAGTAAACAAACATCAGTGAAGTTTTGTGAAGGTTCAGTTTTATGGTAACTTCTTAATATCGTGCCATACTAGAGTAAATGAGGATTTTTTCAGGTTCTCCCCTTGGGATGATTTTACACTTTGTAAAAACCTATAAAACTAATGAATAATCTTACATGTATGCCAAAATTATCATTATTTCTCTGTGAAAAGGCTATATTTTAATTATTTATTGCCATTAGAAATTATTGAATGTTGGCATTTTCTTTCCAGATTTTAGTGATTTGCTGCTTGATCTTGGATGTGCTACAGGGATAAATGTGCTTCTACATGGTGCTTATTTGGGTCATTTATATGATATTTATAATAATACTATTTTGTGCAATATTTGTTTTCCTTTCTAATAATTATTTTATTGCCCTTCATCACTCAAAGGAAAAAAAAGAAAGTTTAAAGCCTGCTCAGTCAGATGAAATGTGTACTGTAAAATTGCTTTATAAAACTGAGACTGTTCATGATCATATTCTGATCCAGTAGCAACACCCAACTCCAACAACCCCCACAGGTAGAATACAGATATAAGCCCATGCTATTCTTCTGCCACTCAACAAGAAGCAACACTATTATGCAGTATGAGTTTCCAAATTCCAACAGCACACTATAGCTTGTATTTTATTTTATCAACAGAACTCATTTATATACATTTACCAAAGTTCACATCATTCCCATCAGTAAACTGAAAGCAGGAAATGACCAAACAATATTCAACTGAATTATCTGCTGAGTTTTCCCCTCAACCTCATCACTGTTCCTTCCCACAAGATATGGACTGCTTTGATGGCTCTTTCCTTGAGCACATATCCATATACACTAATTTTAAATTACTCTTTAATCAACATCTAAGAACCTGAATATTTATTTGCTTCACTCACCGATTTATTTTGAAAACTTGTTTTTCTTCTAATTTGACCACCTGTTTGCTATTATGCTGAGTTCAGTGTAGGTCTCAGTGAAAACATTTCTACTGTTGGCTGACCAAATGGACACTGGTTGTATAACAGCTGAAGTTTGATAGGTGTGGAAGATGAGCCTGTGGAAAATGTGGCAATGTGTTTTGCAGACCTAAAAAGGAAAAAAAAAAAGACAAAACAGTGCTTTGTTCAAAAGCAGGCACTCTGTCAGGATTACTATTATTATTTATAGTTTATTCTGATAGGCAATGTATGAATATTAAGCATAAGGCAGGCCCTTTAATGTAATCAAAGCAGGCGAGAGTGCCCAGAATACAGCACTGGGGGCACACAGCATTTCAGATTTTGGAAGAACTGAGTAGTTAAAAATGAAACTAAGCAGGGACATAGAACTGAGCATAGAAAACAAAGCAAATCAAAGATAAGGGCATATGTGAAAAGACTGTCAGAGGATGGGAAGAAACGGGAGAAATTTGAAACTAACAGTCTATTTGCTAAGTGAGAGAATCCAGTCAAAACCATGAAAAATTCAGCCAAAATCATCATTATTTTTGTTTGTTTTATTAAGTTTTCTTTGTCAGTAAGTATCAGCAAATGTTGCTAAACTGTTATACTGAAGAACATACTTTCAGATACAGAAACCTCATATATATATATCTCTTATACCTCCAAGTGTGGGATAAATATGATCCAAGGGTGGAGCAAAGTTCCACAAAGAGAGAGGAGAAATTATACATTCCAGAAGTCTTTTAAAATATCGTAGTGGCATCTAGTGAGCAAAGCATCGGTTTCAATCGGGAAGAAATTCAAATGTGGTCTTGAACACTGAATTAGGTAGAAAAACAACTCAGATAAGTTAAAAACACCTCCAGCAATTAAAGGATGATTCATAGTTCTGACCAGAAACTACATCAGATGAACAATTAATGTGTAGGTTTCACCATAATAAAGAATGTAAGAAATGGAAAGGTTCCTAGACCACATTACTTCTGCTCTGCCAGAAAATTAAAATAAATAATAATAATAAAAAAGAATGAAACAAACTCCATCTCCTCCAATTTCCAGTGGCTTATTTTAGTACCTTCTCTCTGCCTACATAGAGAAAGAGGACTATATTTTCACAGATGGAAATAAGTGACTCTCTTGTGCCAGGATTTGGCAACTGCTGCCCCATATTGGAAGATCTGGGAACTCTAACTGCAGCATATTGTCCAAAATGTATATTATATACAGCACAGTTTGTCTTGCAAAGTAGCATCGTGCTCAAGTGAAGGGAACTGATTCACATAACAGTTTGGAGAAAATTCTCCAACAGTTACAAGTACAGATTCACACCTCTTTCTCAAAACACTGACATGGCAGTAGAGACATTCGCATGATCTTAAAGCTCAGCATGAAGCCATGTAGTGAATCTGCAGTCTTCCTGAGAATTTTTATTCATCCCTGGGTATTTGGAGTCCTGAAGCTGCAGACCCACCCAGTTTTACATGAATATATAGAATTATTCTTTGCTTATGTATTACAGCACACTGATTAAAAATGTGCTTTTCAGTTTCACCATACTGACCATATTATACACATGGGTGAATAAAAAAAAATGGTAAAGCAAAGGCAAAACAGGTGCCGTAAGACAGCCCTGCGGTAAAGAAGTACAAAACTGCTGGTGGGGCTTAGGACTTGCTTGAGGTTCAGATTGCAGTTAAATTCCTTTCTGTAATAAACTAGAAGGATATCTTGAAAACAAAGTAATACAGTTATGCTGCAGCAAAACAGTGTAAAGAAAAATTCGATGTGTGTTCTGTCAGTGATTCTCCTGGTACTTAACAAACAATTTATCAGCTGACACTTACAGGGAATCTAATACATACATCAGCTATTTCCTCAGGCTCATAACACAGAGTTTTGGCAAAGCTGGAATCAAGTCCAATTTCTGCTTTCTCCCTTTGTACATAAACAGGACAGTGGTTGACCTGGCAGCTCATCCAAACTACCACTATTGAGTGGCAATATTGATAATTTTTCTAGCTCTTAATTTTGTGGGGTTTTTTGCATCTACTGGGTTTCAGCCCTCTTTTCGTGGAGTGGGAGAAAAGAAAGCAAGAAATTAACACAGAGAAAAAAAAAGTGGGAAAACTCAAAACATATCTAGTTACCTTTCTGGTTTACATCACTAGATGTGTTATCATTTTGCTGAAGCCTTGCACGTGAAGGACCCCCGTTTCTTCCAACCCTGGCGCAATGACCAAAATATAGAGTACTTCTACAAGTAGAGTGCACCTTTGGAAGATTTGGAATAGGTACTCTGAAACTTCTCATTTCAATCCATTTTGAAGAGATTTCAAAATATAGTTAATGAGATCATCTGTACCAAGTAACGGAAGCTCCAACGTTCCCCAGGTGAACACAGTATACTGTAAACCTGGAAAATCACAGACTTGCTAACATATAAATATTAAGCATAAAGTCTGTGCCTTAATGAGATCGTTAGGAATTTTTGTTACTACAAAAGATGTTCTGAAAAGTTTAATGTCAATGCTATGCAATGACCAAAAAAAAAAACCCAACTTTGTTTGGATGTGTAAATCTGAGACTATTAAGCAATGAGAAGTGAGTAATCCAGCTGCTGTTATTCTCAACACTCATAAGGCAAGTACTTGACCGTACTTGTGTCTGTACTTTGGGGAGGATATCAGATCCTGGAGTTCAAAGGAGGGTCATAGAAATGATACAGGGCCTGGAAAACAAGTCTTCTTGATCAAGGCTTAAGGAGAGCTGCTTATCAGATAAGCTCAAGCACAGATTACAGGCACATGCAGGGAGAAATTCAGCAAAATAAGAAGCCTTTCAGCCTTTTTGGCAAGGACTTTGCAGAACTCATTTTTCCAACACTAACAGTAAAATTCAATTCTTGAACATGGCAATAGCTTATTAGTGAAGATAATTAAACATAGAGAAAGTCGGGGACTATGGTATTGATTTTCCAAGGTTGAAAGTAACTCTTAAAATAATTTTGTTCTCATTGAGCTTTACAGAAAATTTATTTGGCATATTATTTCACAGGTAAGTATGTTGGTATAGATGAAGAGGTAGTAAAAGGAAACTAAGCCTAATGGAATTGCAGTCCTTTCAGATGTCTGAATGGATGGACCTGTATCTCCTACATCCCTTCACCTTGAGTACAGCTATACATGTTGCACCTTCATGGTCTGTGACATGTCTTGTTCAGAGGCTTCAATCCCCACAATAAAGCCAAGGAAGATTTATCTAATTTCTGTTTTACATAGCAGAGTTTATTTTAATTTTTTTACCTGCTAATTTGTCTAAATTGTCACCTTTCGCTTACACAGCAGGGACAGACTGTAGTTGGGGACTGCACAAAGACACCAGGGATGGGCAAGGGTGGGGGAGTTCTGGGGGAGACTGGACAGGGACAGTAAAGTCTGGCAGTGCCCTCAGGGCCCTGACATCGGGTCCAGCAGTAGTGTCCTGCAACACTCCAACATGGACCCTTATGTGGCACGGTGGCTGGCCTGCTAGGATAATTCCAACTGTTTCAATCCAGTTAAATTCTGTATCATTTCAGGGGACTCGGCAGCCTTATGGTACCTGACAAGGCCTACAAGAGAGGTGGAGAGGGACTTGTTACAAGGGCATGTGGTGACAGGACAATGGGTAATGGCTTCATACTCATAAACAGTAGGTTTAGAATAGCTATTAGGAAGTAATTCTTTACTGTGAGGGTGGTGAGGTACTGGAATGGATTGACCAGAGGAGCTATGGGTGCCCCATCCCTGGAAGTGTTCAAGGTTGGTGTGGATGGGACTCTGAGCAACCTGGTCTGTGGAAGATGTTCTGGCCCACAGCAGGGAGCTGGAACTAGATAATCTTAAAGGTCCCTTCCAACACAAACAGTTCTATGATTTGCTGTTTGTGCAGCTCCTCTTTCACGCAGTTTTGCTCCTGAGAATCAAAACATGCCACTGCTGTGAGGGAGCAGATGAGATCAGTGACAGTCAGTGCTGGCAGGGCAAGGTCAAAGGATTCCTTACCTGGCTCTACTCCCTGTCTCTTCACACACACCTCTTTTGTCCCACACAATGCAAGATACATTTTGAGCAATGACATAATTGAGCTAAGCCCAGAAATTTTCTGTCTGGATTATTTAGAGCATGTCTGCATAAAGGGGTGAAGTGCAGTAGGACTGGTAGCAACTTCTTCATGGATGATTTTAGCATAGGCTGAACCCAAGGTCATTCTGTCATTTTACAAAGAAGAGTGTCCATATGGAGCTGTTGCAGAGTAGCAGTGATTAGTGACTGACTTGCTTGATTACAGAAGTCATCAGGCAAATTTTGCGATGCAACTGTATTAAGACCAAGTAAAGAAATAAGAAATTTAGAGAGTGAAAACATAGGCATTCCTGACAGATGTTTACAAAGAGCCAAGAAAAGAAACAGGATACTAAGCCCCTCCTGTACTAGTCAAAAGAACAGATCCTGGTTGTAAAAGCAATTGGTTTCTTTCCTCCATTTTTTGGGTGATGTAACAACCTTGCTCTAAAACACACTCTGCCAGAGTCCCAATACAATTAACCAAAAAGCTTCTGAGCACACATCTCATCTCTCAGCTCTGAAGTCATGCAGGTTGCAGGCCTCACTTTGCTTCCTTTAGGCCAGAGAAATTGGACATGGTAAAGCTCAACTGAGTCAGCCAGTCTGTGTTTGTGAACAGGAGGCAATAATTCAACAGTTATTGAAAGGATGTTGAGATAGTAGGATGTAAACTGTTTGATTGTGAAACCGGTGATGGTCTATCAGTTCTTAGGCCATCTCTGTCCTAGTTTACAATGCCCAGGCAGGTCCAAAGCATGCCTGCTGATCACTGACCCCACTGGCCCATTTAGCTGTTTAAACTAAAAAAAAAAATAAAATAAAATAAAATAATAAATAAATAAATAAATAAAAAGTCACTACTCTCTGAAATCTTAGCTTTAGCTTTGACCGCAGGGAGCTGAAGCTTCCAAGGAAATCCATCCAGTGAGGCAAATTTCCAAACCCCTTAGACAACTGCAGTTTTCCAGGACCTGTCTTCATTCTTCAAAAAGTACCTGAATTCTCAGTAAAGTCCTTCTCTTTCCAGCCCAAGGATACAGACGAATGAGTCTGATAGTACTCTGAGAGAAAAACAATGCTTATGCTTCCCTAGCTGTCTTTGTTAAAAGGATCTGTTAAAATAAAACATACATGAGAAAGTAACAATTAATCAAATAAACCAGATTTAAGTCATCCTTTTCTGTTTATTGAAAACTTTTTCCAGACTACTGTTAGACATCATTCAAGTTTATAATCTCTGTGCAAAATCAAATACTGTACCATATAAAGTGAATTACTTGGCAAGATGTGACATATTTCACAGTGGAAATACTGAAGTGATTTTTTTTTTTTTTTTTTTTTATTATATTGTTTTTTTTTTTTTTAATATAATGTTGTTTGTTTCTTTAATAGTCTAAGCAGCCAAAGCACAAAAAGGTCACAATTGAAGTGTGAGAGCGACTCATAATTTATAACTTTTTGACAGCAATCACAGGGAGTCACAGGAAGAAAGACTGGAAGTGCTGATACCTGGAAAGATACATATAAATAACAGCACATGACAAGAAGTGTCTCCTTAGGCTCCTACTCAGCTTTCAACTTCTTTTATTAATTACTGCATAATATTCTCACTCCTTAGAACACTTCCCTCACTTTTACTAGCATCATCAGCATAGCTTCCAGAAAACGTCAGCTGAAAGCCAGCAAGGAGGTCACAAGACACGTAACTTCCCACTCTGCTCAAAGCACAGGATAACATTTTCATTAATAAACATTGACCATCGAACAGCTTAATGATCCTAATTTCATCTCAGTCTTTCAAGGTTTTTCTCCGTCTTTCTCTCTTTTTTTTTTTTTTTTTAAAGCACAGGGAAAATTTTGGAAAATACCAATAAAAAATCCGTTTTTTTTTTTTTTTTTAAAGCACAGGGAAAATTTTGGAGAATACCATCCAAACCAAAATTGTTGCTTCACAAAATCAATTTCATAGAATCAAAAGGCAAGATTTGAAAAGAAAAAGGTATAAAACTCAGTATTTTATAGAAATTAAGTAAAATTATCTCTTCTCCCCTTAATAGGAAAATCTTAATTTCTTTTCTCTACATGCAAGACTTAATGTACTAGTTCATAAGGAAAATTATGGGGGGAAAAGAACATGAGCAGAAAATTTTGAATAATTTTGTGCTTAAGTTCAAACATGGAGAAGAAGTATTACAGTGACAGATAAGTTCAGTGATCCAAGATAATATTTATCACACTTCTGTACATTATAGGAATTTTCTTATTGTTAAGAACCAATGCTTTGAGAAATTAGGGAGTGTTTTGATCCTAAGGATAGAATCATAAAGAAGGCTCCCAGTGTAATATGATCAATTAGCCTTTTCCAAAAAACAGTGAGTAGAATCAAGATTAGATTGCAGGACCAAACATGAAATGATAGTTTGCTTTATTGCCAGAAGTTTTAATACATTGAGATGACAGTCTCTTCACAAATGTCTGACTTAGATGTTGCTTCCAAGCTCCAGGTCAGAATTAGAAAAAAATTGAAGAATGGGTAAATCAATGGCACTAATATTCATGCCCTTTGATATAATGCCAGTTACTCACAGATTATCAAATTCTAGGACTGTGTAACATTTTCCATGGATTGTCTTTGTGGTTTCCAGTGACAGCCACATTCACAGGAATCTCAAACAATGCTCCTGCAGGAGACCTGTGGTGGACAGAATCCATTGACTAGTACCAAGTCATTTTCTAGTTTTAGTTTCTGGAGCATGTATTTTACTTTTCAGCAGATTGCAGGGTGGATTGGCACCACAAAAAGCTGATAATTTAGTTCACTGATCAGAAATAATTGGAGGATATAGAATTCGATGGGTGAAAAACAAGACAAGAAACCAAAAGGGCAATTTAGGAAGAATACAGAAAAGGGCATTTCAGCAGACAATTAATCCTAGGAAAGAAAAGTTACCACAGCATTATGCCGGGATTCAGGGAACCCTGAGTTTAATTCTAGTCACTTATCTGCCAAACAATGGTTTGATTGTCTAAGCTTCCTGATCTAAAAAATAGATCACAGAATAGGATATTTCTGTTAGGTGTTTTGATATTTTACAGTGAATCTTCGGCATAAATTCCTACTTCTGATATAGAAAAAGCCATTAGACATGAAATTTAGCCTATGCATAAATCAGTCACAGTTTGCCAAACTTTCAAGTTTTTGTAATTGAAATTTACTGTTTATGGAACAATGCTGTATTTGTAAGGTGGCTCAACAAGAAATTTTTCTGTGGTGTGTAATTTCTATTGTTCACTCCTATTTATTGTAAAGGAAATAGACCATGTTGTACCAGGACCAAAGGTGGTACTAGCTATTAAGTGCCTTTGCTATTGAGGTAATAAATTATCAAGTTATTACATCAGCTTTACTAAAGAGGCAAATCTATATTCATAAGATGAACAAATGAAGCATTGTTTCAGAGGAGAGATTCTGATTCAGAAACTATTCCAAATTTCATTGCACAGAACTGATAAAAGAAACACTTCCCCCTTTTACTATATGATGATATACAATTGCACAGCGAAAAAAGCACACAGACCTAGATATTTTCACTGGATTATTGACCAGAAATAGTTGGGAAGTAGCTGGAACATCTACATTCATACTGTCACCATACCTCTACATTTCACCTTAAAATACATGTTCCTATTTGTATCTTATTTAGACCCTTTAGCAAGGCAGTGGATGCAAAAAGAATCTCCAGAATTAAATCTGCTACAGTTTACATACTGACTATGCGTCTTTTTTACTCTCACTCTTTGGCCTATGTCATTTTCTTTCCATGCAAAGAATTTGGCCCTTTGGCACATTAGAGAGAATCCAGAAGACTAACCTTTTAGTGTTGGGAAACAGCTAACTTTCCTGCCAGTGAGCTAAAGCTGGAGTATCCCTTTGTCATGGCCAAATTTATGACATGGATCAAAAACTATAAAAAGCTGTGTTGCATCCTGCCATTAAGGAGAATTAATATTTCAGTGGTATGTTAACCAAAGTTTTTCCAGTGTCTCTCGTTAAAAGCAGATTGTTGACTTTTCATCCTGGTGTGCCAAACATTTTCACTGAAATCCTAACAAGACTTTCATCTTATAACCATTATTTCTTAATGGACTTGGATAGGGGCAATGTACGGGAATGGATTTCCTTTTCAGCTCAGCGCAATGGCCCATCATTAGTGTGCTGGGTCTTGGAGAACCATTACACATGCAAACATTTAAAGTATTTCCAGGGTAACTACTTTTCTTTCCTGAAATGCAATTCATGTTTTATCTATTATGTTTAAGGAACATTTGGTCACATTTCACCTTTCAAGTATCTCTACTATGATCACTTCTCATTCCGCTGTATAGTAAAAGTCATAATGAATGAGATCATGCACAAAAACATTTTTATGGAGTGGATTTTCTAGAACTTTCCCCTCATCTTGGGCAATAAATCTGTCTCAGAAAACCACGAAGCCCAAATGCTGACCATTTGACAAGAATACAGTATGACGACATCACTCACCACTTATTTCTTATTCTTGGGTAGATAATAGCATTCATATTTGGCAAATAAAAAAATAATCTGCTGTTTGGCCTTTCAGTGCTTCTGTTTTTAATGATGTTTCTATTCATTCCTGCTTTCCTACTGGTGATGCCCTAATATATGACACCAAACAGAACTCACTAGCTTTGCAGGAATGTTGGTTTTGTTTTTTCCAAGCTGACACATGCAGTGTCAACTGCTTTCAAAAGTTGTCCATTCCTCCTGTTAAGCCCTCTCATTCTTAATATGTACTTCTAAAGATTCCTTAACAATTACATACACAGATGCAGTTTTGGAAACTTTCAACCTTTGACGGTATTTTGAATCACGGCCCTATTGGCAGCAAATGAACTCAAAAGTAACAACCCTGCAGTGTGATACCATCAGTTCTAAGAAGCTGTGTAATATTTATATGTCTTCATTCAGACTTTATATCAAATGTAACAGGCTTTGCAACCTTCATTAAGATAAGCTGGCACCCAGAGGTTACCATATGTTCCTCTTTTTAGGCTAGTATTTAAGTGCAGATGTATATTTATTTTTCCACTCTACAGTCCTCCCTGAGCTATTCTTACAGCAAAGCTAATGAAACCATTGCTTTAATCCCCACTGGCCTTCAGGGTACATCATATGGTCCTTACTATTTAAGCATTCTTTCTTGTGTGCTTTTTATTTCCTTACTTCTGCAGTATTTATAACATCCCAGTTCAAGAGGCTTTGCTTTTTCTATGGGCGTCAGGGAAACTAAATCATTCGGTATCACACTAAAGGTGGAACTGAAGCCAAACTGCCTAAGTTAGATGCAAAACAGTTCTTCCTACACCCTTCCCCATTTTCCCAGCATCCTCTCAATTAGTGGAGCTGTCAAGGACGGCCTTCATTAACAGACTTATCAGAAATTTTTACGTTCCGCTGCTCACCACTCTATTCCAAAGACCCTTCTTGCATTCCAGCGATCACTTATTTAGACAACATAGTTACTATAAACTTTCAAATACTGAACTCAGGGTTATTAAGGCTCAGCAATACACACTAGCAACCCTCTTTATAGCAGATTAATTCATCTAAAGTTTCTATTATTTCTCTTTCTGCCTTGTAACATTTCCACCTTTTCTTCAGGCCTGATCCAACCATTTGAATTAGTGAAAGCATCACAAATATAATGGGCTATTTTTAATGATTTTTTTTAATAAGAAACATACCTCAAATCATTTGAACTGTGGACCCCTTTGGACCGCCTTGAGTGACTCACATAACCTTTAGTGGAAAGAGCAAGAACAGAGCATGCTGGAGGCTTTAAGACCTCCAAAATATAAAGGCTACATATTTGGCCCCATTTTCTTCATTCCCTTTCTGCAGTGGATGAATTCCTCGGTGCTTGATACTAGTCTATAAGATTAGACTTTTATACTATGTTTTATACTTCAGCAAATCCCACTGAACTCATTCAGGTTTATGCTTCTTCTTAGAGGAGACTATTATACGTAAGCTGAATCTCTTAACTATATCAAATCCAATATAAACACCCTCTTTATAAGACACACCTCACTCTAATGCTCAGTGTGGAACTCCTAACAAAAATTATAAATGGAGAGCTTTGTTCAGGCATTTAACTCTTTCATTTGTAATATCAAATCACAATGCTTAAGCTGTTTTTATCTTTCACTTGAAAATAAATATTAAGGGAAGTTGTAACTTAACCCATATGATGTGTTTGAGCAAATCTGGGGGAAGATTTTAATAAGAGAAGAAAACTTAGGATGTGACTTCGCCAAAATTTTGAGGTTTTTAATTTCACTTTTTGGAGGGGTATCTGGGAAGGAGTGGGGGGAGGGGGAATGTGCTAAAACTTTGCTAATTGTTGGAGAATTCAAACCTGTTTTCATTTATTTGAAATTATTACATAATGGAAGTGGGACGCTATAATTCAACCCAAATGGACGACTTCAATAAGCGGGTGGAAATGATTCAGTACATTAAAGAGAAGCTGTTTCAATAACAAATCTTTATTATAATCAGGAGTGAAGTGGTTAATTTAAGTTTTTACTGAAAAACAGGCTGGCAAAAATGTTTCCAGGGATGTGGGGATTTTTTTCCTTTTACTCAGTAGGGGTTTGGAGAGGAGGCTTGGAAGGGAAGGAGGGCTTTGGTTCCAGGATCCCCGCATTCCCACGAGTTCCATTAAGGAAGGGGGAAGGGCTTCCTGCTGAGGCAGCCATCTGCAGCTTTCTGTGAACAGCAGGAACCAAAGGCCTGGTAAAAGGAGAGTAAACCCTGGGTGACAATTTTGTCTGCAGTCAAAGTCAGAATGTGGCTGATTTTTTTATTATTAGTCATCTTGTTACTACTATTATTATTAAGGAGGAGGGAGGGTTTCTCTGGCAGAATTAGCAGGTCTATAATGGAACACTAATTACGAGCAAACAATAGGGTTACAGGCAGAAAAGTGTCTAGCACAAACACACCCTGACAGCCTCTCCTGGAATGCGCCATCGACAGCAGGCTGGGATTGTCATCATCCAGGCTACTGTCGCTCTGCCACAAACAATCTGAAGTCCATGGATGCATGTCTGAGGTCCCTTAAGTTATTGCTTTCTAGGCTAGAGTAAATTAGACCTGGGTTTTTGTAAAGTGCTGTCACTTAATACCTATTTTATTAAGGTTATTTTTATGCCCATAATTTGAGGGTAACACATCTGTTATTTCCTCTACTGCCTGGCTTTGCTGAACATTGCCTATGGAAAGTAACAAAGAGTGACACTGGAAAAAATAACAAGCGTGCTTTAACTTCCAACATCTGGAGAAAACAATATTAAGAAAACAGGAACAAATAGGTACGGTAGCCTACAAACCAAAAGTCTACTTTTTAACAACAATATATAGTTTATCCAGTACAGTAGATTTTTATGATTTTAGTCTGGGCAAGCTAATACAAAAAATAAGGTTGAAAAATCTCATTAAAGAAGCAGCAGTTCTAGCTCTTTTTTAGGTCATCCTAATGCCAAAACCCCAGGTACAAAGGCAGAGGGGAAAAAAAAGTACTTCCAGAAAAGACTTTCAAAATTTCATTTCAAAAGCTTCCTGTTATGTAGTTTTCTATAAAATTTTATCACTGCTACATATATGTCCCTGGCTGCTACCTACATAGATGCAGAAGATTCTACTGTGTCATATGGAACTTGAAAACTGAATTGATCATTCCTGTGGAGTGATAAATATCAAGACTGAGAGACCAGTGGTAGTCTTTTGAGAAAAAAAAAATAGTTAATTATAAAATCTCTTAATATTTGCATTCACATAATTAAATATAACAAAATAAATCAGAAAATATATCAAATAATCCTTATGGAAAGAGATGCATTTACTATACAAGTATCTGCTTGGAAATACCACACTTCAATACTAATTTTTTTCTTTTTAAATTTGATAGATTTATTTTACAATGTACATTCCTAGACCCTCCCATTTGTTGTCTGAATTCCTGTTTGTGACCTTGGAATTCCAAATTTATTATGTCATCCTCTGCCTTTTTTTTCCAAAGGCATTGTATTAGAAAATGAAAACAGTATGGAAATACTTCCCTGTCCCTGCACACCCTCTGCTTTTCTCCTGTTAACATGTATTGCCTTAGAAAATTCTGTTTTTTAAATGGAAGGGTAGCTTATACTTACCGCAAAATGCTTTGCAAAATACAAGGTCTAGCTTTGATTCACAAACATTAAAGGATGGGTGTAGCAGAAGCTAATAATTTCTAGCTACTGTTTTGGGGTATACAGATTTCTGCCTTCATTTGACTTTTTTTTTTTTTTTAAGGAAACACGTAAGACTGTTGAAAGAGCTCCTGCCTCTTTGCTTTTGACTCTCCAAAAGGAGGATTCTGCTTTCAGTGGCACATGATTATTTTAGCAGTTTTCCTCATATAAAGGCTGCATGCAAAGCAAAGACTGTTTCTCCTGCCAGTAATGAGAGGTAGATAGGTGATGGTTAAGAGCAGATGCCTGTAATGGCTGGACCATTGCTTGTGACGGCAAAAGCCAGAGGTCATTACACCTAAACAGTAGATGTGCTTTCTGGTTCCCAGTATATATATCCTGTGTCAGTAAAGGATTTCTGCACTGGAATAAGTTTGGTTTCCATGCAAAGCTAAATGTATGTCCAGAGACTTTTCTGAGTAGGTTTTCTGTCTGCATGCATAAAAGTGACTCCAGGCACAGGTGAAACAACTCCAGCGACTGGCTGAATATCCCAACCAGGCTGCAATACAACAGGGCGCAGTGCAAGAGAAATTCAGTCTCAAGAAATTTCACTTACAAATGATATCTGATTAAAACCGTAGTGCAATGTGAAAGCTGACATAAAGAATGGCAGCCTAACCCTGAAAATCCTCCTTATTTTAATAGTTATTGAAAATGCTCAACACTTCACAGGATTAAATATAAGGTCAACTTCAAACACAGCTTTTCTTTCCCAAGTACTAGTCTTTCTGAAGAAACTTTGGGATCTAAACCCACAAAAATCAAATTTTAAAAATATTTGTCTGCTTTTAACACTACCAACAGACACCACAAGGTGTGTACACTCCCAAGACTAATACAAGAACCTGTTTCTGTCTTTAAATCATAAAACATTGTTTTCCTCAGATGAGGCTGTAGATGTGAACCAGTTTCCCAAAGCTGAAACAAAACTGCTACAGCAGCATAGGGGTTATAACATTTTAAAATAAAAGCTAAAAAAACCCCAAAGAACTGCATTAAACTTTGCCTTACTAACTTTGCTTTTTAAAAGTTCTCACTACCAACATGATTATTTTGAAGGAAGAAAATTTTCTTACTTTTCTTCCTGAAGCTTCCCCATGTTCAGAGGAGTTTTCCTTCTGGAAACACACCAGATCCTCTCACAGAACTTAAGATATTTCATGTCAAAATATCTCTTTTTTTCTTGTATATATGTTTATAACAGCTTCATCTGTGATTGCTCTATTTCACCTGTTGCAGGAAACACCTTTAAGTTTCAGTGGATAGAAAACACAGTAGGCATTATTGATGAAAGGTACAACATCTGTTTAAATGGCATCTAGGGTTTTTCAGTGGGTTAATAGTCTAATAGCTTTAGCTATCAGAGAAATGCAGTACTTATGGGTAGAACCTCAGAAAAACATGCGGGCATAGTCTATGTATTTATAAATGAGTAAAATTTATCACTGAATATATGGGTCTCAGGAGACCTCTTTATCACTTAAGTCCTCAAAGTAAGGCTCCGCTGGGATTTGAAAAATGTGTGGGCTTTCTTCCAGCCCTGTGAGGTGAATTATACCTAGTGAAACTGCAGATATGCCTGTGCAGACAGGTGCAAGCCGTTCCCTCAATTCCTCTGTGTCTCTGGTCCCAGCTGGCTGCAGCCCAGCTCCAACCCAAAAGCTACACAAGCACGTTTCTTTGAGATGTACAGTTACTGGCTTGTGCACTGTCAGCCTTCAAACATGTTAGCTAAGAATCTACCAAAAAGTTCCTGAAGTGAGCTTTCATTTAAAGCGGTTTCGTATGCAGAACACTTAGAAATCAAATTGAAGAAAGTAATGACATCTTTCTTTATTCCTTGAAACATTTAAAAAAACAAACATACAAACAACAGGTATAGCAATACATATGGCCTAAAAACATATTACAGAATCATAGATAATCCACAAGGGTTTCAAAGTCCAAGTCTTGGCCCTGCACAGGATACCCCAAGAATCACACCATGTGCCTGAGAGCATTGCCCAAATGCTTCTTGAACTCTGTCAAGCTTGCTGCTGTGACCACTTCCTGGGGAGCCTCTTCCAGTGCCCAACTACCCTCTGGGTGAAAAACCTTTTCCTGATATCCAGTGTAAACCTTTCCTGACACTGTTTCATGCCATTTTCTTAGGTCCTGTCCCTGATCACCAGGGAGAAGAGATCAAAAGTGTTCAGTGAGCATTATGCTACAATTTTTTTTTTTTTTTAAATGGACTGAATTTGTAAAAGAAATTCGGTCAAGAGACCAGTATTTTTTTTAAATTGTGATATCCTTCCTCATTTATAATATGTGCCATGAAATGAAGTGGAAGAAGTAAAAGAAGCAGTGAACACTTAACAGCTTTACTGATAGTTTTTGTACTATCCAAACAAACTCTACTGCATTTTTTTATATATACTGGGAATTTACCAGTTCAAATACTACCCAATAACCCTACTTCAGTGAAGTACCTAAACATTCATTTAAGCGTTTTCTGAATATGTAGAATAAAGCAAAAGTTTAAATTAAAGCATATCCTTAAGTCCTGTGCTAAATTGGAACATTAATGTTCACATAAGTTGCAGTTGCAAGGCAAGCAATTGTTCTACAAATTACTCTGAAATTATTCTAAAAGCCTATCAGAAATCTGAGTAATTCATAATACTAGAAAGTCAACAGGAAGACCAATGTCTGTCAACTGGTGTTTGGAGCAAGCTATTGATTCCCAAGTGGAGCAAGGTTAAAATGTTACAGCAACATGATCTGGCATGATTTTTCAAAAAACTTACAAGCAAGGGAAATGCACCAGGGAATGCACCCACGGAGCATTAGGCCATGCTTCTGAGAAGGCTGGATTTAAGGGTAGAACTCTGAGGAAATCACAAAGAAAAAAGTCATATGTCTTTTAGTCCCCAAAGATCTGCTTATGAATTTATAGCCAAGGACGTGAACCTCTAGGTTACTTGTGCTTCAGATGTCAGAAAGAAACTTTTCCCTATTAACTCTTCCACACCACAGATAACATTCCTCTTCATAAACTAGTACTCTGCTCTTTCTATCAAATGTATAGCAAATAAAATAATTATTCAAACAAAAGAGAGAGAAAATCAGTCTTTATTCATCATGAGGAGGAAGGAATAGAGTCAAAACAACTTCATTCGCCTTTGTTTTCCAATTTGATTTTGAAATAAGATGAGATAAGGTGAGGGAAAAGAACGCTGAAAGATTTCTGAGCTGAATCTCATTGGCTCAGCATTTATCAAGGAGAATTTGCAGGAGCTCTGACAGATGTGAAGGAACTGTACAGTGCAAAAGAAATGGAAAATATTTACTAACCTAAAGACTGTTGTCCACTAGTGTTTTCAACCAAGACACAGTGTCTCCCTTCTCATGTTCCAGTGTGATAAAAACTCATTTATGGAATAAACCACAAGAAAAGTAGGGGTCATTACTTCTGTATTTGTATTAGACCTGGGTTCTTCTTAATTTTAACATATGAACCCTGAAACAAATATCCATTTCCTTTGTACCATGGGAAGAGGAGGCCTTTTCAAGCACAAAAAGTAATTGAAAAAAGATATTTTCTGGTTTTAATAAGAACTAAGCCAACATGATATAAAAACCCTCTATGTTTCGCAACACCTGTCACAACTTCAAAGAACGTGAGAAGTGGCTATTGCAAGAAATAACAGGTGTCAGCCTAGAGATGTGAGGTCCAATATGTGGCAGAAGCACAACAATTCAGGCAATTGCTGTTAATAGAACACACAACTCAAACTTCCCTCAAAAAGCAAAATAGAAAAAGCCTCTTATGACCCACAAGTCAGAGTGGATATTTTTAAAACTCTCCATGTTCATATTATCTCATAAGTAATATATCACCAAAATATGCAATGGGATTCAAAAATAGATTGGAACAAAACTGAGGTTAAGAAATCAAGCATTCAGGGTCAGGAAAGAAAGAAAGAAATACTAGTGTTTTAAAATACAGCCTTGCAAATATTGGTAATTGATAAAAACAATTCAAAATAGATCGTCAGCTAAATATTGATAGAGATTACATGATTTGGGAAAGATTTGGTTTCAGAATAATAATGTTCCTTGTCATAAGGGCTGTAAGATATGCAAAAGCCTTTAAACTGATAGGTCTCTGAAACAATCCTGAAAGCTGGATAGAATTCTCCAGTTAGTCCAAATGAGAACATACCGAGTGACAGAAACATTGGAGGTATTACAGAACTGATCCTAAAAGCAAATTACAAGTTAACTGCAATTTTCATAGGAGGTCTTGTCTTTCAATGCACTGCAGATAAAGGAACCATAGCTGAAATCCCAGCATGGCTCATTTATTATAATTTGTTTATGATTTCACAATTTTTAGTGTACTGTCACTAGGTCTCTGAAAAAAGCATGCATTACAATTTTTGAGGGGTTAACAACATACAATTTCCTTTTCTTTCTTTCCAGCTACCCAAGAGAGAGTAACATCTGATTAATAAGTGCATTTCCTCTGTGATGCTAACTGTGAAATATGTAGCTGGCTCAGGGTATTAGCAAGGAGTATGTGCATGAAGCATAGAAACACACTGGATTGTTTGAAACATAGCAACCGACTGGGTTAGAGGGTCCTCCCAGTTTAGCTTATTGAGGGTTATTCATGGTCTGGGCCCCCTGAGGAGCTGTCATGGTGACTCATGACAACCCCATATCCGGTGTGTTTGCCATCAAGCTATTGTACATGGGAATAGAACATCTCTTGCTGTAGATAGGCAGATGTGCGTTGGATGTGGGGTTTTCAGGAGGGATTAAGTGACTTGGACATTTTCTCTCACTAGTTAATAAGGCACCTGGGGAGCCTATCTAATGGTAAAACAAAGTCACTGAGATGCTTTGGAGATCCTGGCCCTTAATTTCAAAAACTAATTGTTCTTAATTATAAGATTGAAGAGTGTGAGTTTGTTCAGTAGATGAATAACTGTTTGCTTCCCATGATTAAGAAAGCAACCGAAATGGTGTTTGGGACCAGTTCAAATCACAAAGGGTACATCTAGAATTAAGCTAGTTTCTTGTTATTTTTAATGAGACACCTTTTTCACCTTCAGTATTGTATCTCTTTTCAGATATCACCTTATTTGAGAGAAAATTCTAATGGTCGTAGTTGGTTCTGAATGTTATCTCTTCAGATTGTTGGAGTCTTATTTTGGGAAAAATGAATGAGGGCATTCATTGTTTTTTTCTGTCTTACAGGTGGTACAACGTTGTTTGCCAGCTGGATGAACACAAGGAGAAAGTCTTCCTAAGGTACCACAATCCTGCCAGATGTTTTGTTTTTCTTGTTCCATGCAGCTTAGAGCAACAACATTCCAGACAATGTCTTTTACTGAATACACAGTGCAGGATGATCTCTCAGAACTTAGGGCTGTGCTCCAATTACCCAATTAATTTTATTCTCAGATGCTGAGAACTTAAGGCTGTGCTACAAATTAATTTTATGCCAAATGTTTAACTGACAACAAAAAAACCCCACCTTTGAAATCCATATCTGAATCAAGGTAGAGAGAATTTTATCAGTATTCTCCAATATGCATTGCCATTCCAAAAGTAGTTTTTCATCTAGGTCTTATCTAAAATAATTTAGAAATCCAAATGTTCTATAAAAGAAGAAAGAGTACAGACAACAGCATATTTGTTAAGCAACAGTGGTCAAAATCTCCCCAGTTCCTTCAAAACCCCCAGTCAATGTTTTTCTTTAAAGTTATGTTCCGTGATTCAAGCTCTTGAGAATTTAACTTTGCTTCTTTGCTGGCTTAGCCAGCTCAATCAAGTCTTTGTCAGCAGCTGGGAAGGATTGCAAGTATATAGCTACCAGTTCATTTAGGACCAAACTCTGGTACGCTTACTCACAGTGGGCAGGAATTTACCCTCCCTGCATTAGTTTTAATAGGAATTCATTGGGAGAAAATGCTGCAGAAGTCCAGTGCTTAGCTGACAAATTGATACATTTACCAAATACCAAACAGGATTGGAGTCCGTAAAATGCAACTCCAAAACAAAAGTTTCAGGTTTCATTGCAGTAGCCAAGAAGGTAACATTTCCTGATCTCTTGAGAGGAATTCTTGGCATCATTTGCAACTTTAGCTTTTTACCTAATAGTACCCTAGAAACTGTAAAATATTCCAATTTTAATGAACAGAAAAAAATAGTTATGACAAGGGCATAAATGAACACTAGTTCTCCTCTCAGCAGAGAAATAGCTCTTGTAATTCTATTTTCCTTCATTAAAGACTTCCTACCAATCTTTTCACTCTCTTTCTCTCATGAGTATAAAGAGGAAGATAGACATAAAGAGAAACATTTTACAGAAGAATCATTTGACCCAAGCTCCTCCACAGACCTCAGTGAACCTCCCTGGCAATGAAACACAGAGAGGAAACAGGTGTGGGAATGAGCCACGCACACACTTCCCTCAACAGGGGCCACAAAATTCAGACACAACAGCTAATCCCGCTCCTGCAGGAGCAATGTCTATGACATAAAGTCAATTAGTTTTGGGATAGAATGGCAACAGTGTGAGGAACCTTTCTGAAAAATAGGAATAGCAGAAGGTGAAGCAGTATTTCTCTAAAAGATATCTAGGGAAAGAAAATAAGCAAAAGCCTTCAGAATCAAAGAATACTATGTGATAATTCTCAAAAAGTGGTATCTCATTGCAGCATCTACTGCAGAACACCTCTAATGTTGTATGTTTGTTAGTCTTCACAGAGGTGTTAAACTCTTAGTTGTGTTCACCTGTAAATTGTAGAATGCTTTAAGGATCTTTGATCTGTTGTGTATTTCCACAGCGTCTATCAAAATGGAGTCTTGCTTCAAGTCTGAGCCTACAGATAATGACAAGAGCCAACCAATAGCTTTGTCTGTTGTCACCAGTGCCTAGTTTTGCATTAGCACAGCACGAACAGAAGGGTTTCACGTCCTTATAATTCATAAAGATTGTAAGTTATTCTTCAAAAATATTTACTTACAGCTTTTTCTTCTCATGCAGATGGAAACAACGTGCAATATGTTTGTCTTCTAGTTATTCTCATGCTTCTGTAAAGTTTTTTGCTTTAGACACCAAGCAGATTTTTATCAGTGATAGTGTTTTTGTCTTGTTCAGTGTTCTCCTTTAAGTGGCATACAGATTTTCACTGAAAATCATCCCCATCACCTATGGAGCATAACTCCTACAAAATGTATGTTCTTTTTGCTTTGCTGAGATTGATCCAGGTACAGACTGCAATTTTTAAAATTGGAAAGTAGATGGAACTTCTACACAGATGGTGGTTTCTAAGTCATAACAAATTAACTGATCAAACTGTGTAATATTCTCTTCATCACAGAGTTCATTCCCTACATGATGATATTCATCACCCACCCTCTTCCTTCCTCCACAGACTCTCAGAAGATTCACACTATATCCATTTCCAGCACTCCTCTCAGATTCCCCAGGCAAATGCCAATCAAAGCTTCCTTTGTTGGTGATATGTACATTCCTTCATGTGCTATAAAGGGTAAGTATGTCCCAACTTTCTTCAGGCTATCACAGGCACGTGCAATATTATTGTCCTGTAGTTTATCTTACCATACCCTAGAGAAATCTCATCATCCTGTTTTCTTTATATGGGCTACAGATGTCTTAGCCAAGCTTCCTCACCACTGAGTCACCGACCAGGATTGTTTACGTCTTCATAATGAGTCACCTTCACGATTTGGCTCATAGTCAATACTTGTGCTGACGGCTTCAGCCGGTCTCTGCTTTGTCTCATTCTCCTTCATCTTGTCAGTGTAATTATACCTGTTGGTAGTAAGAACACAAAATGGCTCCTTCCTACTTTTCCTTTTCCTTTATTTGTGCTACTTCATGTCCACTGATGTCACTTTCTATCTCTAGATTGACAGCTGTTCCAAAACTTTGACTTTCATGTTGTTCCAAGTTCCTGTGCCATAGGAAATCTAATTCAAAATTCTTTTTTTGCATGCAAGAATATCAGTTGATGTGCGAAAGAGCCATATCTTTGGTTAAATGTCAAATTGGATTTAATATGTGTCTTTCATCCTCTTCATTTATAAATAGGGATATTGTGAATATTGCAAATATCTGTGATGCTTTAGAAGTCAAGTTGCTTTTTTCTGTATGATATCTTTTCACTTACTGGAATGTGTAAATGACTAAGAATTCTGCTGGCCCAAAGACTTTCCATTTTGCACTATCCATCACCTTGAAAGTTCATTTTATGAATGTTACGTATTTATTAATTCTTTCCTTTTCTAATCACTATGTTTAGTATGTCCACTCAGCACCTAATTCCCCCTTAGATCTAAACTCCCTGTAATCAGTGGTTGGCTGGGGTCCCAGAGTTAGTCAGTCTCATTTTCTGTTTTACCTTCAGGTTTTCATGTGCTGCTTCAGAGCTATTATAGTTATGTTTCCAAAACAGCAGAGAAATTTTATTATTTTCATTGTATCATTATTTTCTAAATTTATATTGCAAATAAACTTTTTATCTTAATTCCTTTCTTTCAAAAAAAAAACTGTTTTCAGGGAAAAGGTTAACAGGAAGGTGACCAGAACTGAAACCAATTTGCCAGGTTGTGGGTGGGAAGGTTGGGGTTGGGTGGTGGTGTAGAATGTAAACATGTGAATAAAAACATTGTGTTTAATTATTACAAAAAATATAAATAAATCATACCTAAGTTTTTTGCAACTTAATCCATGCAAATCTCACCCAAAATAAGTCCTTTAAGGATTCAGCTAATAACTTGCAACATTAACCCCATTTTCTTTCAAAACCACAACTTTTGTGGATAGATACATGGCCTTATCTTGGTTTTAAATACCAAAGTCGTCATGTGAAGGGCAGAATATCTTTGAAGAGCTTCAAACTCTGTGTATACAAGACACAGATATTCTAAAACATAAATAATTCTACAATTCTTTGACTTTATTTATTGATCTTCCCTACAGTTTCTTTGACGTGCTAGCTTCAATGACCAGACCTGCCTACCCACCCAGAAAAAGGGGTTTGTGTCCTTTAGTACCAGTTCAGATTAATGGCCAGCCCTATTATCCTTTTTATTTTTAAATCAATCTAGATAAACAAATCCTCCCATTTGTCATTATTGTTTCTGTTTCTGTAATTAATCCTCTGAGAAGTTACAAATTAAACAGCACTTACTCAGCCAAAATGGAAACTTCATATAGTAGTTCCTTTCATAAAGTACAAATCAAATATAAATTCACATTTTTTGAATATGGAAATACTTGTAGTGATGAAAGTTATACTTAGCACATGTGGAATGTGTGCTTCGTTTTTTTAAATAACAGTGATGCCAGTGAACTTCAAAATGATGAAGTTTAATGGGCCCTGGAACCTGCTCAGATCCAGCTGCTTCAATCCAAATGCTAATGTTGAACTGTAAGCAGGAAAACTCGGAGTCTGAAAGACTCATTGCCCTGGTGGGAAATGCCTGTTTGTGCCAGTGAGAGGAGCCACTGGCTGGTTTATGTGTTTGAAGGATTAAGAACATTGGCCCACATGAGGTGTATCTTCATTGCAGACAGGATTCCACTATGAAGCCTGCCCTGATATTATGACCATTTTTAGATGAGGCCAAGAATAGTGCTGCTTGCATTGCTTGGGGTGCCTGAGGTATTAATAAAGAGAGCAATAGACACTGTGCTGGATTCCAGAGGTGAAGAATGATGTAATAAGAGTTTTGTGCTTTCAGATGCTGGAGTTAATTTTGGTGCTTTTCCACGTGTGGTTCTGGGTAAGAGACCTGAAGCTGTAGCCAGCTAGCTGTTTGTACACTCTGACAGACACGACCATAAAACAAACCAGACTTATTATGGGTGTGACAGAGCCAACATCCCAAATTCTGGAGGTTTTATATTAAGCTGCCTTCCTTAAAAGAACTCTCAACAACCAACCAACAGCAACAAAAACTTATATTCAGATTAAGGAAAACCCAATTTACCCTGTTCTTGGCTACCCTGACAGTATTGGACAAGATAGGCTCAGTTTTGCAGTTTAGTCAAGTGTTATGCTATCCATCAAAATCTGGGACGATACATGAGCAAAATATGGAACATCTGTATATTGTTGAGAGCCTCAGAATAATTTTTAATTAGATGTGTGTTGAATGTTTTCTCACTGCTAAATAAACCAGACATTTTAAAAACACAAACCCCAAACCAGTGAAATTCCCGTTCTGAAATCACAACTACCCCAGCCATGAATGCTGACCTCCCCGCTTCTGCTACAGCTAATAGGAAAACTGATGCACTACTTAGACTAGGCATAATTAAGAAGATAATAAGTATGCTAATGGATTTTTCAACTATTTTTCTAGATATCTGCCAGGGAGAAGGATGCTGATCTTGATTCTGTTATTGGGCCTAGTAAACAGTGCAGTTTCTAAATAAAGCAGCTATTAGCATGAAGCCCAATACATAAAAATGGAGAAACTAGTGTGCAAAATTGAAACAAAAGGCAAGGAGGGAATTGGCATTATGAACAATTTCACAAGGGATTGATTTTGTTTATTATTTTGATTTATGCACTTGGTCGAGAACATGGGAGTGCACTGATGGTAATCCAAAAGGGCATACAAAAACATACAAGAGGACAAGAAAACCCACTGAAAGAACTGAATATTTGTGAATTGAAACGAGATGATACTCAGTAGTGGAAATATCAAAACTTGCATTGAAGGCTAAGAACTAAAACTCTCACTTGGAAAAGATTCAGTAAAGTTGCTCTGGAACTACCAGGTCACTGCAGGAGGCTGCAAGAGCAATGTTTTTTTAAGATGACACTAGAAGAAAAGTAGCAAATTCTTAATGTCCAACTGTGCAAGGTTTGGGAGGCCTCATCTGCAATACTGTATACAGCTTTTCTTCAAGGAAAATGAACTTATCACTAGTACAGATACAGAAATAACATACTAGGATAGTCAGAGGAGTTAATAACCTATCATTGGAGCAGCTTTATACAATTAATTTGGGGTGGTCAAGTAAACATCAGGAAAGCAGAGTAGTTATATAAGCCAACAGACAGGGCTGGCACAAGAAGTTAGAAAGCACTGGTCATAAATTAATTGAGACTGGAAACTGAAAGATGGTGTCTAGCCATTATAGCAACAACTTCTGAAGGATGAACTGCTCCAGAGTAAAGAGGCAAAACACATAATTACTCTTCATAAACATTTAGAAAACTATAAAAATACAGAATAGTTTATTAAAAAACTTGAACAGGCAACGCAAGACTTTGTTTGTATTCCTGTTTCTGTGCGGTGAATTCATCTGGAAGGATAAAGGCCCAGTTGGACAGAACTCTTGGTTCTAGAGGCCCATCAAGTTCTCTGAGAAAAGCTACATCACACAACCAGCTTTCTCATTGTGACAGAGAAGTCTTCTGTAAATTAAAGGCAAGAATAAAATAATAAAAATAATGACTATTTTCAATGGGATATGTATTCAGACTTGTACAGAAAAGGATGCCACTTCACCATCTGACCAAGCTAAAAATCCATTACCTGACAGTTCAAATCTGAAGACCAAAACTGTCCTCAGGCTGTTTGAAATAGTTCTTGACATGTCTGAAATTAAGGTGAACTCAATAATCATGGAATATGTTGAGTTGGAAGGGACCCACCAGGATCATTGAGTCCAACTCCTGGCCCTGCACAGGATACCCCAAGAATCACACCTTGTGCCTGAGAACATCGTCTAAAACCTTCTTGAACTCTGTCAGGGTTGGTGCTGTGACCACTTTCCTGGGAGCCTGTTCCAGTGCTCAGTCACCCTCTGGGTGAAAAACTTTTTCCTGATATCCAGCCTAAGCCTTCCCTGACTCAGCTTCACATTGTTTGCATGAGTCCTGTCACTGGTCACAAGAGAGAAGAGCTCAGTGCCTGCCCCTCCTCTTCCCCTTACAAGGATGTTGAAGACCACAATGAGAGCTTAATAAAGAGTCATATTGAAAAAGTATTTAATTAAGGGCTCAACTTTTTGTTTTATCCACTCTTGGTCTCCTTAAAAATTCTAAAGACCCCTTGTAAGCTAACATTAGTTTTCTACTTCCACTGAAAAACACATTTCACAGGTAATTTAAAGCCATATAAATGAATTTGGCTTCAGTTAAGAAGACTCACAGAAAAGTGTTCTAGAGGCATTTTCTTCCAAGTTTACTTGATTCTGCATGGTGGGATATACTCAAGAAATCTCTTTGAAGAGAACAGACCGTAGCAGCCATCATCTCTACTGAAGAATATTGTTTAATACAAAATGAGGCAGAAAAAGATCAACCAGGATACAATGATGTTTAAAACAGATTGCATTGATGATAGAAACCATAACACAAGTCCGTTTCCTTAACATTGTTAAAGCAGGGAAGTCTTTCTCATTCCATACATTTTAACATTTTTCTGTATCTAATTAATTCATTAAATTTAAGCAGTAGGTTCTGGCTGAAAGTTCCATATTTTCATTTGAACTCCTGAAGAAATTCATCACAGAAGACCCCTTAGATCTTACTTCACTAAATTCAAGCAAAGTCAGGATTCCTTCAAAACCCACAATTCCTTCATATGCAGTGAATCAAAAACGTAAACACTGGCTTATTTCTGGTCTTTTGTATTGTTAAATTTTGTCCAACATGCTCAGATCATTCATTCAAAAAAATATATGCTTAGTAACTGTTCAAAAAGCGGATTAAATCCTTTAACACATTATTACTGCACTGCCTCAATAAGCCCTTAGTTTACCAAAAAGGATATTTACTGTAAATATGGTACTAGAACCAGCTGCATCACATTTATGCAAAAAGAAAACATACTGAATTGTTTAGAAAAAGAGGCATAATATAGTGACGATTGCTTTCCCCTATACTTCTGAATTAGGAGTTTGAAATACTATGCTTGAAGTCCCATAAAGCTTGGTATGTTTTGGGAGCAGCACTCCTTGCTTAATTTGGGCCAGGCTCCTTTTTCCACTTTGAAGGAACAAAATGAAACTTTAATAGTTCCAGGAGCCTCTAGGTAGTTACAAACTGAAGGTTCTAAAGTATTCACGTGGGCAGAGCTCAGGCCATAGTATAAAGCATATTTTAGGGAGGCTGCTTTGTAAAGCAAGATTGGACCATCTCTCCTCCTACCTATGCAGAAATAAAAGCAAATCATTTTATTCCCCTCTCTTGCTGCATTCTATGCAAATTTTTATGGTTTTATATGTATTTATATGTAATTATGAGACCCTTGTGGTTTAATACATGCAAGTGAATTGCAGTTGTGATCATTTAGGGATATCCATGACTCACAATAAGTCAAAATAGGTAAGTCTTTGGAAAACACACCATAAGACAGCAAGTGTGCGAAGAGCAAGTTTCATCCTAAACATTTCAGAGCTGTGTAATATTTAGGTTCAAGAGGAGCTTTGGTACAAAAGAAATAAAATCCAGCCCTCTGCCTCATTCACCCCAAAAAATAATAGGATTTCAAATCCCAGCAATTTCAGACATTTGTGTCATGCAGAACTATGTAGCTCAGGGCTTTTAGCCAGGAAATTCTGCAAATGTGTCCTCAGATTAAAAGGCGCCATGCAACCAAATCACGTTACAGGTTTATTTTGAATGCTTGCACTTGGCAAAGTCTGTGGATGAAGATGTCCTGTATTTTTTGGCTTCTGGATAGTTTGTACTAGAAAAGCATTTTGGCACAATTGGCATCTACTGTTTAATCTCTTAAAAGGGTATGGAAATAAAATCTCTTTAATTGGTGTTAGGTATGCACGTCTTGAAAGGTTTAAGATTAATTTTTCTAACATGAACTAAATATATAGCCTGAACTAACTTCCTATCCAGCCAGGATGTTCTTTCTAGATCAAAGATGAGGATTCAGAAAGAATGCAGTAAAATTGCATCAGAAAAAATAGCTTACTGCTTGGCATTGCTATGCAGAGGTTAACAACATGTCTACATGGCAGACAAGAACCATGATTTAAAGCTTATTTGAGGATGTGTGCACAAGTTGCAACTAGCTGGCCCAGTGATGATAAACATAAAGCCTTAACAGAGCAAACTGTGGATTGAAAACTTCATCTGAAAATTTGGGCAAATATTTAGGTCATTAACCTGCACTGAACCAAGCTGCCACAGCTGACACTTTATTTGTAGGATTTAAATTCCTATCTAGCCATAATGACTACAAAATTCTGACACAGCTTTGTTCCCAGTATTTAATGAATTCAAACAGCGGAGGTGAAATGGGGAGTGGGGAATCTGGGTACAACTGTACCATTTCGTGTGAAAATCTGTTCCATCAATAAAATCATACTGCTAAATTTCTGGGATACTTATGCTTCTATCAAAATCTCTACCGTCTATGATTTCTTGTTGCAGTCATTGAGACTTATTTGGAAAGTGGTTCTGAACTAGGGTTTTCCATGTGAAAGTTCAGAAAAGAATTCGGACATGCCCTTCCTTAATTGACTGAATCCATAGACTGAAAAACAACCTTGAAAACCTGGAATAATAGAGCCTGCTTGCTTCTACAGACCCACCCATGATTGTGTGCTTTAATTTTTCAACAAGATGTGGAGGTAGGGCCGGAGGAAACCCATAAAAATGTTTGGTTTGGCTTTCTGGCAGGTTTCCCCAGCTCAAGCACATGAAAATCACTGAGGATGCAAGATTCTGCTAAGTTTCCATGGAGCGCCTGACTTGAACACCACAGAACATTCTGTACATCCCAAAGAGGAGGATCATATTGCTGTGCTCACTCTGGGGACAGCAACAAGCAGCAGCAGCAACAGCAGGTCATCAACTGGAAACTGGAAACCTGCCATCTTCTAATTAGTTGCTCTCCCCTTCATAATAATCCTATTTAAAATTCTATAAAATGCAAGGTCAGATTTGCTGCACAAGCTCAGATAATGTCAAGCCAAATATTTTATCATGTCATTAGCCAGAAACACCTTTTTAGATGGAATAAATATCATGTCCTCATTAAAATTAGGGAGTACAATACATGGCCAGGTTCTGTTCTTTCCTGTTCTTAATCATTATCCAGATGAACTCAAATCTTTCACAAATGAACCAATTTATTTTAGCTAAAGGCAACAGCTTTCAACAACAATTGAATAACTTAACTTGGATTTGGTCTCAAATTCCAGTCTTTCAGATACAAGAACCAAATTCTCATTCTTCTTACACCCTATGTAAAGGTATTTTAAACCACTCTAGTTTTCAGTGATTCCAACCAAACTTCTGTGTAAGCAATCACTGGATGCATTTTAAGAGCAAATAATGCCACTTCATACAAAATGTACACAAGACCTTAAAGTAAAGGATATCAAAAGCATCAAAGTCTTACCATCATTTCACAGACTATTGCAGAACTATGAAAAACACAGCAAATGCGTGACTTAGTGGAACAGCAAATCAATTCCTGAATCAGGAGCAGAACACAGGTCTTCTGACTCCTAATCCAATAGCATGGAGAAAAATGACCTTATCTGGGTCTAAAAGGAAGATATCTCATATCGGGTCCCTAACCTACCGTCCACACTTCCACCATCACACCACGTCTCTACTTGTTCAGGATGTTGGATTGAAATGTGCTCCTTGCTTTGGCATTAAAAAAAAAGAGAAAGGATAAATAAAAATAAATAAAAAGAGAAAAATGAGGAAAAAGCAGTAAACCACAGTGGGAAGGTTCAAATTAATAAGGTTCATCTATAGATATGCTGCAGTATATTGTGTAATATAATATAATCCGAGTAATCTGAGCCCTTGCTACAGCTACTAAATCATTACCAAAAAAGTGGGGAAAACCTGCCAACCTTATGTGCAAATTATGAAGTGTGTAGATTCACAAGATTCTGCCTTATTGACAGAAGTAAACTCTTTTTGAAAGAGACTGATTTAGATAGCTGATTTCTTTAAATGCATTTATTTTACCTTGCAGGCGTCATCCATTTGGGCAGGAAATTAACTTTTCAGCCAGTGATCTTTTTCACAACACCTCTTAAAATTATATTTTTGTATGGAATGCTAGCAAGTAAACCTCTGCATGAATACACCCCAAGAAAAGGTTTACAAAGCCTCACAATAGCCCAAATATTTCAGTAGGTGCAGAGCATACAGGCCCTTGGCACTGACTCAAACTCCAGGTCCCAACTCACAAAACAGCACAGAGCTGTATGCAGAATTTGACAGGTCTGGGGCTTAAACCTCAGGCAGGCAGGCAAGCAGCCAACCTTTCAAGAACTACCTCAGGCTGCCGCAGATTTCCCAGCTCTCAGTTTGGACCTTTCGTCAACCGGTGGACCATCCCTCTTCTCCAGTGGTTTCTGTTCTAAGAGAATGTCTTGGGCAATTCCTCTCAACACTCTTCTCACTCTTTTAAACTCACTCCTTAGTTGCACTCCTCTCCAGAGGATGCAGCTCTCCCTCATTCACTGACTCTGGGAAAAAGAGATGAGTTTGAGAATTCCCAGCCTTACAACAGATATCTTTCTCAAACTTACAACTTTCAGACCTCTTTATCTAACCTACTGGAGTTTAACAATCATGACACGTAGCACAAGTGTTGCCAGGGATGAACAGGATTACTAAATAGGGAGGAAAAGGCGCTTGTTATTTTTTTCCTAATGTGTTCTCAGATAGGGGCAAAGTAGAAGCAGTTCTACACCTGGAAATGATCCCACACCAAGCCGCTCTACTACCTCATCATCATCTCAACTCTGCAATCAGTTTAAAGGATATTTCTCACTGTACAGGTTGTGACTGTGACAGGATCGTCTAAATTTTGTAATGGAAGCATTCTCTGGAAAGATTTGACTATTATTTTTCCCATGAAAAATGAACAAATAGCATACACTCTTGGAAAGTAATTCTAGTGAAATGCTCCCCCACACACACCCCGTTTTGCCATAAAACAGTACAATTTTGGTCAATGCTGTCAGTTGTTTATTTAAAAAAAAATATACTTCTCCACAAGTCATTTGTAAACCCAAGACATGGTTCAGATTTCAAAATTTTTGGGAAGCTTTCGGTATCTATTTCCACATTTCCCATAAAAGTTTTGATAGTTGTATATTCCTCTTATTTCTTATTACCAACCAAAAGCAATGACATAAGAAATTTTTAAAGATTCAGCTCATAACACCTTAAACACTTTTACACCTAAAAAATGGGAAAAGGAAAGACATTGACAAAGTGAGATAGCATGTTTTACCAGTCAATTCTAACAGAGTTTTCACTTATTCCACTGAGAAAAATACATTTCCTCATCATCCTTTCTTAGTTTTAAAACATTTGGCAAGAGGATTCTTTTCATACTAGAAATCCACCTTCAATTTTCTTTTACAGTCTACTGTAAAAACACCTATATTTAGTATCCTGAATTAGTCTGTATGACCAGCTAGGAGCACTAGTCTCTTGAGAAGTGTTTGTTTGGTTGTTTGGGGGTTTTTTGGCAGATTCTAAAAGATCCTAAAATTTGTCTTACTAACAAACAAACTGAACGGATGCTGCTTATGTCACATGGTGACCAGAAGCTATTAGATAAATATAACAAGTCTAATAATTTATGCATGCCAGAACAATCCTGATAGCTGTAAATAACTGGCACGTCCTGGACTGTGACCATATTGTTTAATTCTCTCACCCTGCAAGCATGGGGATGCACATCTGGTTTGGAAATGGTCACTGTGCCCAGAATTTGTCTGGCAGTACTAAGGGGCCCAGGCCTAAAACCATGCTGGGGCAGCTGTAGCAATTTAACAGTACAGCTGATCAATTCCCAGCCCCCAGGACCATTGCCTTGACTTAGGAGTATGGATGCAGACAGTGAAGCCACACTGACCACTAATAATAAATGCGCAATCTCACACTGCTGTTTCTACAGAAAACACTAGCGAGTTTCAGATATACCCTGTTGCATTACTAGATCTCTATTTTCTCTTTATTTAGTATATTCAGGGAAAAGGGCAAGACAATGGAAAGTTGTCTGAATTGATGGAATTGTTGGAAAGGAAACAATAAAAAAAAAAGGAAGTAGAATTGAAAGGCAAGTCGTCACTTTTCAGTTTTCTCCAGGACTGGCCTGGAAAAGTTTATTTTTAGGAACATCTTTGTAGTCCTGTAGCACTTGAATACCTTTATAGTTATATATTAAACATGAAAGTACAAATACAAATAGAAATTTCTTAGGCATTCTTTGCAATCAATGTCATGAGTTTTCTTAGCTATCTCCAAAATTTGTTTGATTTGAGATTGTTATAGGACTTGAGCAGAAATAGTGGTTTTTCCTTTTAAAAAAGGTAGATTTATCAGAAATAATTTTTGTGGTTAGCAAAAGAAAAAAAATGTAAGGAAGAATTTAAACTTATGGTTACATCATTAGGAACCTATATTTCAGGGCTGCAACCTTGCAGCTGCAAAATATAGAACTAGTTTTATTTCACGAGTATTTGTCCAAACATTTTCTTTCATTTTGATCCAAATACGTTCACACCCACTGAGTTAGACTTTGACTTTCAGGTTCGAGCAAACTAAAAATTTCAATCAGGTCCTCAGCTACAGTAAATTGATGTAGCTCAACAATGGGGCAAATCACTGACTTCAATGGAGCTACACGGATTAACACGGGGTGAGGATTGAATCCTGACCAAATTGAAACTCAATTGGAATTGCTGTGCTTCACCTGGTGTTTATTCACACCTCACATCAAAACCATGCAAAGCTATGAATTTTGCATGATTCTGATCCAAAGCCACACATTATATATGCTTAAAATTGAGTTCAGGTCACTCAGGAGTTGCACAATGCTAAGCAAATCTTTTGATAAATATGGTTTGCGTTACTAGTTTGTAACGAAACTCCACACCAGGTGACTTTTGTGTGGTCTGGTGTTTCATTGTGAACATTTTGCACTGCTCTAATGAAACATGATTTCTCAGACAACTAGGGGATAAAAAGAGTTTTTATTCAATGTTTTACTTGCGAGTTCTGCAGTACGCACACAAACCATGACCACAACTTTAAACTCCTTATGGCTAAAATTTGAAACCTGATTCCGCATTAAAGCACTTAGACAATGTTGGTGTTGTCTTCTAAAATGGACTGCAACTCTCATTTTTGGAAGAACTGCAAGTCAAATCACTCTACCTTAGGTCTTTACATAGTCTGGGGTTTCATCAGAGTTTTTGAAGGTATTGAGACTAGCTTTTCAGTTTATTTATCAAAAATACCTGAAAATGCAGGTGGCCATCTAGGGCCAGAACAGTGTAGAGCTGGACTCTTTAGAAAGGGACAGAAAAGACCCTGTGTGTAGAGCTCACCCAGTACTGGCCAAGAAGCAACATGCTGAAAAGAGCCCTTTATTTCTCTGGAGGTTTGGTGGCAGTCACATCTCTGGGCATTTGAGATCATGAGCCTGGAAGATAAGATTGCTTAATCTAGACAAAAGTATTTGTATATGCTCACACATTTATCCCATGATCATAAGGCTGCTGCCTTGTCTTTTCCATGCAAGAAATGTGTATGTCATATGCACAGCAGGACAGATGCCTCCAAGGAGCTTTGAACTTACTGTATTTGCCCTGCACACATGATTTGTGCATGTAGGGTAGATTTGATATGCACAAGCAAAATGCACATCTGGGATTTTTTAATTGCTCTGCACAATATTTTCAGGTAGAAAAAGAAGTTATAATGAGGAAAACTGTGATAAATGATAGCCTAATGCTAGTAACGCTTACAACATTGTTTACAGCTGCTTTCACTGTACTCAATAGAAAACAACAAAGACAAGAAAAAGGTGAGTACTTCCATCCAGATGACTCCATAAGGTGGTGGGCAGCAATAAATCCCTTTGAGTGAGGTGAATATAGTATGTGGATGCTGCCCTGTGGTGCTACACTTTAAGATATAGGTTCGTATACGCCTGCCTGCCACGCTGAGCCTTTTGAAAGAGATTACAGAATCACAGAATATGCTGAGCTGGAAGGGACCCACAAGGATCATCAAGTCAAATTCTTACCGCTGCACAGGACATCCCCAAGAGTCACACCATGTGCCTGAGAGCATTGTCCAAATGCTTCGTGAACTTTGTCAGGATGAAAGAGGAATGTATTGTTTGATACTTCTGATGAAGCTTTGGGGGAAGATGAGTTACCACCTGCTCAGAGATAGGCAGATGCAGCAATATAGACAACAAAAATACTGGCCAGGTAAAAATTAAAATCTACAGTGAAAGGCAACTGAACTTAGGCAATTCTAGGGTTAGATGGCTCTAAGGAAGAGGCAACCTCTAGGTTTCACATGTCTCAGCTCCATGTAAGAAATTCCCTATCTTGTTGAATGTAGCCTATGATAATGGAGCAGGATTTCAGAAGAGCTAAGGTACCAATAACTTCAACATGGAAGTTCCTTAGACTTCTGAAGTTTTGTTGCAGTGCCTTTTCCAAAACACCACTATCTTAACATTGCCGAGCCATGCAGAATGTTTGTACTTGTAGCTCACTAAGCCCCTTCAACTCAGCATTGCTTTCTAAAATACATAATCTGGCACAAGACTGAACTTCTCATAAGGCACTGCACCAAGGCTATCCTCTTAAAAATCCTTATTGTGAGAGGAAACATTATATTTTATTTATAGTTCAGTGTTTATAGCACTCCCAAAGTACAAGGAGCCTAAGGGAAACCCTTTCCTAATCTGTGACACTTTGAATTTATGCATTCCATCTTTTAGCAAAGTGACAAGCTATGAAAATTCTTCACATTCCTATCTCTTAATTTAAAGATGTATCAACATGAAGTTCATCAGCTGAGAGCAGAAGACCAAACAACTGCTTTACTCCCCAACTACCAATAAAGATAAAATGCTGGGAAAGGGCAAACCAAGGGAATGAGTCCGTGGACTTCTGCTCCTCAATGCCTTTCAAATAAGCCTGTGTGTCTCCTTTACTGGGATTTTCAGATATAATTTTTTCTATCTTTGAGAATATTTTCCTTAGCACCCAATTCCAATTACATCCTGCCATTCAATGAGTTTAAATGTAAGCACTCACATCCTGACTATCTACTGATTGGTTCCGTATTATTACAATGCTATGAAACTCTCCACTAGTGGTCTGATCATTAAACCAAGCTGTAAATTAGACAGATTGGATTAGCATTTTCCTCTAGGAAAGTAGCATGCTTCTTTATTCAGTATATGGACTACATGCTGGCATGATTCTTTAGGCATAAAGACAAGAATGCATTAAATCAACAATGGTACAGATGTTTGAACAAAACATTATATATATATATCATTTCTCCTGGAAGCATCTTGTGCTCTTTGGATTGTATCCATGCTGGTATTTGACTCTATTTGTTTCACAGAAGAAAGTGATGCAGGAACTAGAAGACAACATGATAAAAATAGCTAAGCTTTCCCCATTGGAATTTCAAAATGTGAGAGAACAGAGAGAACACTTCCTCCATCCCTTGGGAAAATTAGTGCTATTATTTCCAGCACAAAACCCAACATCTTGTCTAGCATTAAATATTTCTCTGGGTTAAAATTATTTGAAGAAAATATTTCATTTTCCAATGGCTTTCTATTTTGGTATTTCAGTGTGGCCATTTACAGAGCAGGAAAGACCTAATTTATTTTCCTTTTTGTCATAGTGCAGTGTTTAATTTTACTTAGGCTACCATCCTTTCCCAGTCTCATAAAAAGGTTTACATACAATAGATCACAGAGACCATAAACTAAAGACAAAGACCTACACAATACTGCTGAGATAATCCTTTGTGCTCTGCACATACCAGTGCTGTATAATATTTGAGGAAAAGTACAATAAACCATTTCAGACATCTGTTTTTAAGGTTGCAGAACACTACAATGTAAAAAGCAGATGCTACAAAGCACATTTCCACCAACTTTAAATGATCCTGGGTATTCAGGGGAGAGCACCAAACTAAGTATTCTCCCAACTCACAACAGTAGCACAAGGTTAAATGAGACAGATTCTCATGCTGCCAGTATGTTGTACTGTCATGATTTCTTTGCTCCCCATGTGATAAAAAAGGTAAGTGGAGTTTGACAACCATGCATTTGCCTTATCATATTTGCTATTAATTCTACTATTAGGTACTATATGAGAATTCAAGCCCTGTTTTCAAAGAGCACAGCATCTGCTTAGTAGAATTTACACTGCTATCTCTAGTCATCAGAGAGTGTAAATTCTAAATAAAACTGCTTACTACAGATATAGTTTGGTGATTTCTTCCAATATACTTTATCAAAAACCAATTCAGGGATCATGGCATAATGAAGCTGAGATAAAGCAGCTTTCAGGCAGCTGCTCAGCATTCGTCCTTCTGCCTTGTTTTCTTTTCCTTAAATGAAAGGAAACAAAGATTCCTATTTGTTCTCTAAACCTCCTGCCCACAGCGCAGCATCCTCCATTGCACGCCAAAGGCACAACGGCCATCAGCAACACAGGTGGGCTTTGGTGAAAGCAAATGCTTCACTAAAGTACATTGTTTCTTTCTGGCAAGTAAAAAAAAAATGCATTACATCACCTGCACAACTTGTGACAGTCACTCAAATTGTTTATCATCTTGAGTAGGATATTTAAAAAGCCTTCTCAAAGTCCACATCTACAGATTCTGAAGAACACATTGAGGTAAGGATAACTTATATTTTTAATCCAAAGTCTAATAATAATTTTCCTTTCATGGGAAGGAGAACTGTCAGGCCTTTCAGCTCCAAGAGACGTACACAGTTCAAAAATGCTCTTTCATCTGCTACCACTTTTTACCATCTTTTCTGTACTCTGAAGCTTATGCTTGTTCATCATGAAGACTGCTGCCACATACTCCAGGGCTTTGTGAAGGCACTCTACCACCTACAAAGCAAAGATAGTCTTCAGCTCCTTTGCAGTACATGACTCAGTAGTGGGCATCATAGTGGGTTTCCAGCCAGAGCTCGGCATAGTGATCTTGCAGCATTTCAAATTCTAGCATGAAAACAATTGGGCAAGTTGTTGTTGCTAGATTTTTTGTTTGTTGTTTTTTTTTTTTTTTTCTAAAGGCTTCTAAAGTATATTCTTCAAAGAAGCTCTGTCTTATGTTTACTTACTGTAAAATAAAGCAGTAATCACCATACACCTAGTCAGATGAAAAACATATTGGGGTTTTTTCTTTTAGTTCTCAAAGAAAACCTGTCACTGTCTCTGCTTGTGCTATAAGTGTCAGTCACCAGCTGTTAGCAAGCTAAATCTTAGGGAGCTAAGGCTCTGCCTTACAGATTGTGTTCCTGTAGCTGAATATAATGGCAATTAACTACAGCCTGGGTAATAATGCCTGAAACTTTGGCTCAATTCACTCTTATGCTGGAGCAGGTAAGTGTGAAACTAACATCTGAATGAGCTCATGTCATGGCAATACCCTGGGTAGTTTGGTAGTGAATAAGAATATGCTTAAAGAGCCTGTTCTCAGGGCTCATATTCTTGATATTTAAATTACTTGGGACTTTATAAAAGATTTCAATAGGAGTTTTTCTCTGAGAACATGCTTAATTAATCCATATTCAGATGCGAGTGCACCAGTATGGGGACAGATCTGGCTACAGCCTCATTTACCACCCTTCCTCCCATGAACATATTGCTGGTAAATAACAGCTTGGAGGCAATATAAAAGTATTCTGAACAAATTTACCACTGGTAAGAGCTGTTTTGATGAAAAAATAAAAAATAATCCAGACATCATCTTAACACAGGACTAGCTCAAAAAGGATCTAATGCCTTTATGACCAATTATGGTCAAAGAAGCTTTTGTTTTGATAATAGTAGGTTTGACAATAGCTGTCTCCAGAAGGAGGATGTAATGTTTCCTATATGACATACCTTCTGTATTGTGTCTTGTTTTCCTGTGTTCTCTCTTTTCCAGGTTCTATTTGCCTCTCAAATATTTTCTTGGGTGATATCCCATTTTTGTTTTATTGCTTTTTGTCCTTAGAATAGCATACCATTTATACTATGTGTTAGAAAAATGTTGCTTTTATGGATGTTCTGTCTCCTGTGCTAAGGAGCTAAAAAATTAATTTACCAATCTGAAAAAATGGAGATTAAGTGTAAAGGATTCTCTTAAATATCCAACTTCAGAGAAACAAAATCTATTAAAGAAAGCTTAGATATTTGGCACTAGGGTTTTCTTGCTCGGTATAAGTACATCTAGGGCTAATGATGAATGATTCTTCATGAATATTCATATATGGGAGACAAGGATTATGAATCTAAGTTTTCTTTGTGCTACATCCCAGGTATTTTATATTCATATAGTTTATATCTGTGCAGAGTTAGGACAGGGGAGAAGGGTGCTCACCTACATATTCTAGAGAGAGAAAGTCAAATATGCCAAACTATTCCCAGCATGCCAGGTGAAGCTACCTCTGCTACATCCAGAGGAGGTGCTGCAGGTCCCTTGTGGCTCCTGAACAGTCACTACCCAACATGAGAAGATAGATAATTAGAGTGGCATGAGAAAAGAGCAGAGGCTGTGCCCAGAAGACAAAATGAGTCTAGCTATCAAAGCACCTCACCACAGTTGTCTCTGTGGGGTATATTCCAGGTACACAAACACTTCACAAGGCAATGTAAGAAAATCCCCAAGCTACAGGATGTCTTTCAAAGTTCACATGTCTTTTCCTTGGAAAAGAACTTGCTTTTTCTCTACATTAAAAGCACCTCAAAACTTCTTACAACTGCAGAAGTATCACAGCAAATAAAACCTCTATCTGAGCAGAGAAAAGAAAAGCCCCATGGATTCAACCGCACTGTGGGATAGTTGTCTATGCCATCCTGCCAGAGCTTATGGATGGATCTCTAAAACACCTCTACCCATGTTATTAGATGTCTGATTGCACTCAGTACAGTGTGGTCTGTGCTGGGCGGGAATCCTCGTGTCTACTGCTGAAATCACAGATACTAATTCTTTTGGATGCAAATATGGATATCTCAGTAAAGAGAGTGATTTGTAAACCAGTGAAGGTGAGTATATACTTATGACAGTTCCCTCTGAGAACCTGAATTAGTCAAAAAAGATACAATAAGGCTTTTCAGTGCCCAAGCACCACTTCTTACCACGGCCTTACTCCTCACTGGCATGGCCAGACTTGCCCTGGTAGGCGTGCCATTTTGAACAACTGGCAGCTTCTTCCAGATGTTCCCACTACAGCTGTCACAGCCCAGGAACCTGGGCAGGACTGTTAGCACATGAGAGTCAGGCATGTTTGTACCCATATGGCATCCTTTTTTATTGCTTTATTGAACACATCTATTGAAACAACATATTTGTAGGAATCAAGTTTCATTTCTGAATAATTACATATATTAAAATAAACTGAGTGAGTGAATTCCAATGAATAATGCAAGGAGCTGTAATATTTGAATGTATAATCTGCCAGAGTGTTACATGATCTTATTTCCATTTGATTCTTGAAAGGAAGTGCCTTACAAGCAGTGGTACATAAAGTTGTCTCTAAACACAGACACCATCCATCGTAAACGTTTAATGTCCAATCACGAATTACAGCACCTGTTTTAAGTGATCAGCTACTAAAGGATAAATATATATATATATATATATATAAAAAGAGGATGGAAATAGGAGTTTCTTTCAAAGAAGATTATTTCCTGCTGTTGAATTTCTACATCTCAATAAAGTGCAAATTTCAGTCTTTATTCTTGCACATCTACTTTATATGTAGCTGAAAACTGAAACAAAGATCTTAGCACAGAATTACAGTTACAGTACCAAGTATTTCAACTTCATTTTACATGCTCAGTGATTTAAAGCATTAACTATCTGTTTACATGTGATATACTACAAAACAGGGCCCACATATCTTTGTTCCCTTTCTCCGTGGTTTTTTCATCAATCTTGTTTAGTATTACAATTGCTTTTAGTGTTCCTGATAATTTGTAAAATGTCATATTTATTGCACACACCCATATTCACCTGCAAAAAATATATTCCATGGATCCCCTATGAAAAATTTCCTCTTATCAGAATAATACCTTCGGAGTTAAGAGAGAGATAATGAATAAGGAAGAGTCAGCAGTAACTGATAAAAGTCAGTGCCTTAATAAAAATAAATAAAATACAAAAGAAAGTTAAAATAATAGGATATAACAGAGAAAGGGGGCGGGGGCAAGGGATGGGACAGTTTTGGAATGATTCACATGCAGAAAAATGGGGGGAAATTCACAGTGGATCTATTCCTCATGGAGTTTGGTCCAAGTCTCACTGGCAAAAGTGAAGAGGCAGACTTCAGAAATATGAAGCAAGGAGAAAGACATAAAAAAAATTGAGTGAGGGGAAGGACTTCATGCCACTTTTTCCTTTCGGCCTTTATACTCTACACACATTTTCCTTACCCTTACTCATACACATTCGTCTGGGGGAAATGTTGGGATTGGGAAGTGATCCATGAGAATGAAGCAGCTTGAAAAGCATTATATTAGTCTGTGGAATAAGTAATACTTCAACCAAGTGAAGTAATGGAAACCACTTCACCCAAGTCATTTAAAATTGGACTGAATAAGGCACTGGAGATTATGCTGAAGGGAACAATTCTGCATTGGCAGGAGTATGGACAAGATGACTTAATAGATCCAGTGTCCATGTGCCAAATCCTGAGATCCGGATCCAGTTTTTATTACTGTATCTTTACTCAAGTTGAACTTCTATTCACGTTATTAGGAGCTCATTCTGACACAAAGAAAAGATAACCAAGAGCTTCAGGATTTATGTGTAAAACTGTGAATAAAACTTGTTGCACAATAATTATGAAGTGTGAGGTCTTCATAATGGATCTACATAGAGCACTCCTTGAATTATTCCTAGGAGCATGACCAGAAAAATTACAGTTTATCTAGTTTAATTGGTTAAGACTCACCAAAATCAGTGAAAACCCTACTGCTCACGTGAAATATGTCCATGTGTGTATGTTATGTTCTTCCCGAAATGGGCAAAATTATCTGTGAATAAAATATTGCACTGAAAACTAAAGTTTAACTATGTTTTCCTGTCTAAGCACATGAACAGTATTAGAAGCTTACATTAAAAAAACACAATGCAAATATAAGCAACAGCATTTTTTCCTTTTCTTCATTAAATATCACTGTGGCATTTCAATGCAAATGGTAGACGGTTAAGGGTAAATGGAGTCTAATTTCCTTGGTGGAGTAAAGGAATGTGTATAAAGGAATCAAGGCTCTTCAGAGATTCTGCTTAACTGTTTTGTTTTAGTTTTAAAGCAAAATAGTACTAATTAAATCAAAATTAGTCTATAAATGCTATTAACACATTTTAAATGAGAGATTTGAGTGTTCTCTGGGGACAGAGACGTATTATGTACAGAAGGGTTGGTTTAGATGCAGTTAAATACTTCCAATTTTCACTTCATTCCCATTCACACCTGTCGCCTGCTTAGATTATTCCTGGCAAGGAAATGGTGAATGAGTTCTCCCTGGCACACTATAGAATGATCACAGACAGAAAAATCAAGGGCTATATTAAGTGTATTGGGGGGGGGAAATGTCAGAAAGATAGATGAGGTAGCAAATTCTACATTTTGTAATATAGAGAGATATACATTATTTATATTAAACTACCCAATATGGACGAGAGCATTGGGAACTGTAGGACAGTGGAATTTCTTCCTTATAGAAAAGCCATGTTAATAGTTGGTTGGAGCCCTATTAAAAATTTGTACACCATACTGAAAATTTTAAGAGAAGCTTACTAATATTCACGGTTTTAGGAATTCTTATTTATGCCCATACTGAACACTAGTCCACATGAAGGAATGAGATTTTTCTTACATCTTTCTGGACTAAAGTTAATGCTCAGCACTATAAAGCTACAAAGTCATGTGTATTCTCGAATGGGAAGTACAGAAATCTTATCTGATTGTTTCTTTCTTTTCTGGTTTGTTTTTTTTTGTTTTGTTTTTTTTTTTTTTTTTTTTTTTTTTTTTTTTTTTTTTTTTTTTTTTTTTTTTTTTTTTGGGTTTGGTTTGGTTTGGTTTTTTTTTTTTTTTAATGTTTGCTTTTGCTTTTGGTTTTGTTTTTTTTTTTTTTTCCTAGATCTACAGAGAGGTTGTAGAAAACCTGGCATATTATCTTTGAAAATATCATTAAATCAAAGTGAAACTCATTAGTGAGCACACATAGATAAGGGGGAAAGAGCTGTAGCTGACCATGGGCATGGTGGACAAGAAGGGAAGACATGCAGACATAATGATTTCTTAATATTGTTTGATTGCATTAATACTTCACAAAGACCAAAGCATGTATCAGGATTCCCCTCAGGGTCTTCAAGCACAACACAAAAGAGTAATTGCTGACTAGAGAGCTTATGGTCTATGCAACGACCAAAACTGCTGCACTCATCCCCAGCTTCAGCTACAGCCTGTAGATGCACCTGATTTCTTGGACCATCATTATTTTTGAACTAAATAAAATGTCTCTCTGCTTCTTTTGGTATGGAAGGCATTGCTTTCACAGTATGCTTCATCTGGAACTGTATTTAAGTAAACTCAAGAGAACTCTATATAGGCAATGCAAAATCATGTGTGATTTTTTTGTTGTTGTTCCAATAGCCAGGGCTTGAGTAATGTCAGGGTTTATGGCTTTTATTTTATTTGGAGGGACTACTTTTTAACGGAAGCAGGAAGCAGTCTTTGGACACAGTAAGTCACAATGTATAAATAGCTCTACTGAGAGTATAACAAAGACTCTTTTGTGCTCTTTTACCAGCACAGCCAATCACATATGCTACTTAGTAACATAAAAAATACCTCATCCTTACTTCTGACACCTATATCTCACAAAAAAATTTATTAAGACATCCATTTAGAACCTCTATCAAAAGCACATTATTTTCTGTGCATTTCTTATGAGAAGTCATACAGAAGCTGAAATTATTTTCTGCAGAGAAATACAAGAAATTTGCTGTTGTTTGATTACGAAGTAGAGCATGCAGTTAATTCATCTTAAATTGGAATACATTTGTGGAAATATGCTTCTCCATATGGTTTCATATTTATTTCTGCAAGGTGAATACAGTGACAGCATTTTTTCAAATTAGAATCCACAATTTTTTTATTAAATCAAAACCAGTGGAGTTTCTACTTAGCAAGCATTCTGGACCTCATTTTAAGCCATTTTAAGGAGGTCTGAAGTTTATTGGATTTTAAATACATCCTTCTCTCCATCAAGAGTCTTTTAAAGAATAGTTTAATCTGTCTAATTTCCATTCAGGAATTTCATTTTAAATGCCAGACTCTGGGACTGTCAAATCCTTTGGCTTTTCATTCTTATCAAGCATAATAAAGCAATCATATATAACTGGTAGGATGTATTTTTTTGATTTTTATCCAAATATCATTTTCAAATCCAATTTAGGTCATACAGGATGCCAATTTTGTACAGTTAAGAAGCAAGATGAGTTTTCCAAAGGAAGATTATCAGTAGTAAGTATAAACATATGTCAGTTCATTAACTCTTTAAATAAAGTATCCAGCACATCAGACTTCATTCCACTTTCAAATAGTACAATAGGTCCTACTTGAGGCTCTGTAAAGTCCTGATACAAAAACTCTCCAAGCCACTAAAAATCATTGGCTTTCCAAGTGGGGTTTGTACTTGGGCAAACTCCAGCACATCCAAACATTTTAGTGAGTGGGCTTGAACACATTTTGAGATTTGGGACAGATAGGGATCCCATGAAGCCTATTCTAGCCATTGCTTAGAATAGCTTCCAGTGAAATATTCTCTAGCTGCTCCATAACTTAAAGTGTTATTATGTCCTACTTACAACCAGGGACAAAAGGTAAATTTGCCTATTGTCAGTCAATCATTCCTCTTCCCTTTCTTCCCCGCAAATATAACACTGCATTTTTACCTATCTGATTTAAGAAGCTTTGCCCCATTTGGTCAAAGTCAATGCAGCTTCTACACAAGGTGTCAATTTGCACTTCTTAATCACGAGGGGGGGTTTTTTCCCAGTGTTATGATAGAGTTTAGGGAATATTTTTTTCATCCTGTACTTTGAAAATGAAAGGTTCTTTTATTTCCAACTTTAGGAGCGGCTAAATCTAAATCCATGCTAATCCCTAAAGTCAAGTAAATTCTAATGACTCTTTAGAAGTAGTACTAATATTACCAATTACTTTCTTCCTCTGTTTAGTGTGATGCAAATTGATACAAACCAATAAAAACGGGTTTTATTTCCCTGTGCAAATGAATTAGATGGTACCAAAAAATAGTAATATACCCAACTTCAATTAAGTGCTAAGCATTTTATTCCTTGTACACAGATTATTTTAAGATTAATAATGTATTCATATATTTCTTAGGCTTAGGGAAAAATCAGTGTGTCTTTAAAGGACCTTTGTACCCTAATAGGGTTAGATGGGGATTCTACCAAGTCCAGTACACAATTCTCATTAACATAAGCCAGGTGAAGTTTCACTGTTAGGCAGAGGTAAGTACAAGCTATTATGTAGAGTTTATCTCACGTACATTAATCTGTTTAGGCACACAGAAAGAGGTCAATCCCTTCTTTTCTCAGTCTTCAAACAAAAGGAAAAAGAAGACTGACATTACTGGTTCTTCAAGCAATTGCTACATCATTAAATCAATCTTTGCTAATTTTTCAAACCCTTTTTTCTGCAGCCAGCCAGCCATATAGTCCTTTTGCTCTTGAGCGTAGTCCATCCCATGTCTAATGATGACAATGAAAATCATTTAGAAGCCTAGTCTACTTATTTGAAATGCAGGGATAGTGTGTGATTAGTGAGAGAACAACATTTCTCAGCACCTTTTCAGAAGAATGGAGCACAATATTCAGCCTTGAATACAGTTAGATCCAAACATTCAAAATCTTTTAAGCAACCACGTCTGTGGTCTTAAAGGAAAATGTGAATAACAACTCTAAGTGCTAAGCCTGTCCCACTAGCATGGCCCTAAGATTGAGGGACCTCTCAGTAGCCTTTTCCCTAGGGCAATTGAGAAAAGGGAGCAGGATTCAAAACATCTTCCTGCGTCTTTCCATAAGCAATTAATCTGCTCTGCCTTGAACAGTCAGCACACTAACTTTTATGTCAGCTCATTTGCAGTAGATGGTTGTTATGGTTCTCCACGAAAACCTTTGCTCACCTCCCATTGCTATAAGCCAATTCCTGCCTCCAGTGACAGAGTGAAAAGGAAAGCATGCACCCAGGTGATGCTTACATGCTATTGACTGGGCTTGCATGGACGTGGGGAAAACCTTGGTATTCGTCTGTCTCTAGGTCTCTCCCAGTGTAAAGGTGGTTAGGACAGCATAGTGTCAATCTCCCTTCAGAGCCTGTGGGCCAATATTCATCAAAGATATCACAGTAAGAAAAAATATGATCTGGACTCACATGGAGTGGTATGGAGTCATCAACAAACATACAGGGCTAGAGAGATAGCTCCTCCCAAACATATAACCTGGGATTTTCATATGTCACCTCCTGGGTATAGTAGTGTTCGAAAAGATTTATAGAACTGAATCCATTAGAAAAAGAGAAAACACAGGTCTAATAGCAACCTGGTCAGAGAGACATGGAGACTTGATGGTGATTTCAGGGTAGGCAATGTCCACAGTTCCTGACTGCGTTTCCATTAGCTATGATTTAGAAAGTCTTTATCACCTCCACCAGAACAGAAAATAAATATTAAAACATTCGCTTTGGTATCTCACAATATCCACACTTCAACAATCAAGTAAATAAGATTCATTTTACATTCACACTTGAATTATTGCTATACAGTCAAAAAAAACCAAAATATGAAGCCCTACTGAAGAACAGTTTTAATTTGATAGCATTTCTGAAGTGTCTGGGGAAATCTGCTGTCTATGAATGCTGCATAAATTCTGCCATTGTTTCCTACAGTACTGCAAAAGGAGAACTTCCAAGTGTTGTTCACAGCAGGAAATGCCTTCAGCCTATTTCTACCCACAACCAATAATTCTTAAGTTAATATCTCGTGGGCCCATCCAAGCATTTCAAAATCATATGCTTTCTGCAGTGGTCTGGTAAGGACTGTATGACCTACAAAAATTGGTAGAGTGAGTTGTGCCATCTCATAATGACATATTCTCATGTCAGTTTTGTTTACTGCATCAGTGGTCCAAGTTGTGATTAGGAAAAAAAGTAGCATACAGTGATTAAAAGAGATGTTTTTCTTTTTATGCCATTTTTGTCTTTGTAATTAAAAAAAAATTCTGCTATCCTATTCCTCCTCCATCCTTTCTCAAATCCATCAGTCATAAAGTGTTGATGGTATTCATCAAGGTTTAGAATACAAGAATTTTCTATTTCATTTATCACTACATTAAACTTGCTTCCCTTTCATAAGAAAGTTTCCTACTACCTACCATATTATACAACACCAGTCTTAAAATATCCCTGTATTTCCAAACTTTTTGTATGCCGTAATAGTAAAAGAGCTGTATATGCAACATTGGACTGTAAGTCCAGTCATTTTGTTAACAATACCTATTAAGGGATATTTACAAAGAAATATGAAAAACAAGGCATAAGAACCATGTTTATATATTCAAATGGATATATCTGTCCAGACAAAAGATAATGAAAGCTGTGTTGATCATCTCATCCTCACCTTGCCCAACAACTTTTTGCACCTTTCAAGCCAATCTACTTCTATTGCTCATAAGCAGAACTTGATGTGTTCAAGAGGATGACTGTGACAATTTACACTAGCTGAGAAACTGGTTCTAAACTTCTAGCCACACTTCATTTAAGATTTAATAATACAAATCCTACCAAATAAATCTATTTGATATTATGAAAAGTGTAATAGAAAGCTAGACTAGATAATTTCTAAAGTATTTGAGTTTATTTTTTAAGGAAATGTGCATGCTGGAAGATACTTTTATTTACTAAAGTCCATTTTTTCCTATGAACTTTTTAAAGTTCAAATGAATAGGAACCCAAAAACCACAGAGTAAAAGATGAAGCATTAAATTCATATTGTGGTGTACACTAGAGTCATTTGGATGATTATGTAAAAAATGAATTTTCAAGCTACTGTCCTGTTCTTTACATTTTAGCATTAGCTTTGGGATAATGCATTTCAGAAGCAGACAATACCCACTCAGTTAGAAAGAGATTACCTTAAGTCTTCTTTATGAAAAAATAGGGAGAAGCAGAAACCTTAAGCTTACAGCTATGCCTGTTTTAACTGTGCTGAACCCATTTGTGTTTCACTGCATCGGTGCCGAGAGCTTTGCTCTGATTTGAAAGGTCAGAGATTGGGGGGAACTGTTCTTTACAGACTGTGTTCTTGTTTCTGGGCATTTGGTCATAGTACTCTAAATGTTCATCAAAAAGGCCTTGGTTTATATTTTTCAGATTCCATTCTTTAGAAAAGAAAGAGTCGTCATCTTTCAATTCATAAGGCTAAAAAAGTCAAGTCAAAGTACAAAAGTACAATTTCTCAGTGTGTCTACTCTACCATTATTTGTTCCATTTTTGAGTGACTGAGCATTCAATTCAGCTCAGGCAGCCACCACTCCCAGTTCCTGAGCCTTAGCCAGGTCTCTCAGGCCCATTCACAATTCCAGCACTAACTTTCCATAATTATTTTATTTCCTTAATCTTCCCAATGGCTGGTTCAGCCCCAGGTGGGCCTCATTCCTCTCCAAGTTCAATAAGACAGTCTCTTACTCCCTCTGCTCTCCTGTCTCCTCCAATTTTGACTTTTGTTGGCAGGCTTACAGTATCTCCTGTCTTCTCTCTTATGCACATACAAACACATATATGCACGCACACACAATAGATGGGAAATACCATTTGGAGAAAAACAATGGCAAGTTTTCCATACCTAGAAAAGAACCAAAAGCTGGGGGGGAAAAAAAAAATGGACTGTGAGGGAGAAAAGAGGACCACAAAACTGTAAAGAAAGAAAAGGGGAGGGAAAAAAGAAGAGTCTGAATATATCAGTAGCAAAACAGGGAGAAAAAAAATGTTACTCATATAAGGGGGGGGAGGGGGGAAGTAAACTATACTGGTAGTGAGGAGAAGATATAAAAACAGAAAAAACTTAAGCCCCAAATAACCTAAAGCTCGATGTAGCTACTGCAATTTCTATCTCTTTGCCCAAAATAGCTATCTCTAGAAGTGTTGAAAAAGGTGCAAAAAGCTCCAACCAGCTTCTTCTTATTTCCCAATCTTAGCTTACTACACAATATTCCCAAAGTTGAAAATGTTAAATGCTTGAGCCTTCCCTCAGCTTTTTACAAATGTTAACCTGGAGTGCAGTACATGTCATTATGCAAGTGTAATGCTGCATGCTACACCTGGGTGTAGCATCTAACTGCAGTCTTCAGAGACTGTCGGCTGCAGCTTAATAAACTATTTAAATAAATGCCTGATTTAAAGCAATGGCTGCGTGTAACCTGTGGAAGCCAGGCATGCTTCCCAGCTCCTACAGCCGTGTGTGCATTTGTGTGCGTGTGCGTGCGTGTGTGTCTGTGTGTGTGTGCCCCAGCTGCACCCCGGCTTCTTGCTCACTCCCTTCAACCCTTTGCCCCCACACCCCAGTTTCCGGCCCAGCCAGGTCCCCTCCGGATGATCAAGGACTTGGTTATGGCACACACCCCACCGCTTAGACAGAGCCTCTGGGAGTCATCGAGTGTTATGTTTGCAGCAGCCTGAAGCAGAGCTTTGACTCAGGGCAATTATCTTGTGAGCTGAGCCTTGTAAGAATATTGCCCACTAATAGTATTGCTGTGAAAGAGCGTATCTTCTCTCACTCTCAAAAGCAGAAATAAGTTCAGTTCATTTTTAAAGAAATTACTTTAACAGCTTGTGCCATATTTATGAAAAGGAATATAAGCACACACCAGGGCCAGTCTGGTAACAAAGGACACACATTGGTTTGGTAAAAGCAACCAGAGCACTCACACGGCCACGTCACCACGCACTGCACTGAAAGTGTGCTCATAGGTGTCAGTAGTTCATGCTTGGCCATCTGTATTTTGTCAACAATAGCAATTCACTTTTTAATGAATGTTTAAAGTCTCAATTCCCACAGGAGTAACAGCTACAGAGAGCATCAACTATTGCTGAAAGAACAGAGATTCTAGGAATAAACAGAATATTGTGGAATGGCAAATGGGAACCAGTGACCTCATTATTCTGGAAAATGTCTCTTTTTGAACCACAAGGAACTCTGACAATTGTAAAGGTTTAGTCTTGAACACTGGAGTTTTGCAGAGATAGAGTGAAAGCAAAATTGAGCCCCCTGTGTACTTATGGCAGTTCTTTATTATGTGCCATATATTATCATGTTGTGCTGTGTTTTGCTTTATCGTTGTTGCATCTTTATTAAAGGTGGGCCAGAAATAAAACACAGATGTAAACATACCTGCACTTCCAAGGCACTTGGCTTAAGTTAAGAGTGCAGCAGCTGAAAGCCATCCTCAGCATGTATTCTTCTAGAACATTTATATTCTTTTCTTAAAGTGAACAACAAGTAAAACATTTAAAATAGCAAATAAAAGCTTGCTGTTGTAAAATAATTATGTGTAATGCTGTTTGCTACATTTTAAAAGAATCTGGCCATGCAGGTATGGGTAATGATTCTGACTTTAAAAAGGAGAGCAATTTTGCTCTCTTGTCTGCAGAACACTAAGAATGCAGGACACATTCTTGTCCTTAAGTCAAGGGATTTCCTTTGTTTAGGCTTAGTAGGCGAATTACAGACTAGTGTCTTGCAGTCAGACAGTGAGGTCTGCACTGGATTATTGAGTTGTAGGACACAAAACCATATAAAGAAAGAGATGTCATTATTCCACTGACAATGGAGGAGAAAAATATCCACTGCTGACAGGCCTACTTACTCACAAGTCCATTCGTGTCAACATACATAGCAGTAGAGACACTAGGTTAGGAAAGAGTTTGTTACATCTGTTTAAAAGGGAAGTGTGAGAGCTAAAGGGGAGCAAAATACTATATGTCAATATTTGCCCTCCTGAGGAACAGCAGACACATACTGGAACTGAAGGACACCATATATAAAGAAGTAAGTAACCACATGTAGTATTTCAACCCTGTGCCCCAGCTGTAAAACATTATTTGAAGTTATAATAGTTGCACAGCTGTGGGAAGGTGAGGGTCATCCATTTTACATACATATTCAAATTAAGAATGCAGGGCTGTTGGCACAGAGCATCAACAATGGTATGGCCTCAAAGGTAGGAATGTACAGAAAGATAGACAAATTCACTTTTTGTTTTCTCTATTAGAGGTGGATGAGAACGTTTTCAGTCCTCTCTTGCTTGCGTATGGTTAAACCTGAAGGTGGAAAATTATGATCATCCTGGGCAATTAAAGTACAGATAAACAGAAAATTCAAGAACTAAAATTAAGAAAAAAAACCATACAAAAAGACCTGATTTACACCTAAATCAAGTGGTGTCTAAATGACCTAACTGCTTTCTTTTGCAATATTCAAATGTGTTGCTTGAAGCCGACATCTGGTCATGGATAGAACTGCCCTGACTAGACTTTCCTTGTGCTCCATCTGGATCCAGAAACTAGATGCTTTCCACATATGAATACGCCTTCACAGCAATACACAGGTCATATGTACCTCAACTAGCTCTTAATGAAAAAGTCTGGGTACCAGAAGCTCATAATTTATTGGTCCTCACTGACTATTTATCCTCTTTTGATATGTCTTCACAACTTTCCACTATGACAAAGAAAAACAGAATTGCTGAGGTTGAAAGGGGCCTCAGAAGATCATCTACTATGAAGCCCTTCTTAAAGCAAACTCAGCTAGAGCAGGTTGCTCAGGATCATGTTCAGCTGCAATTTCAAATATCTCTAGTACTACCCTGACCACAGTGAAAGGGTTTTTTCTTATGTTTAAATGTAATTTCTTCTGTTTGAGTGTATTGATTGTCTCTTGTGCTGCTGGGGCTCAGGCTCTGCAAGCTCAGGGTTTGCTATAGGCAAAGCTCCCAGCCCCTTGTCTGTAACCCAAACACTGACCTTGTTCTGTAGCTGCCAAACTGCAGGCAGAGCAGGAGCTGTTTCCCTGATGTCAGAAGGTGGAAGATTGCAGCCTTCACCATCGTGAGGGTCTCTGACACCTCTGTCTCTGCCTGCCCTTCTCTTCATACGCCAGTTCGAGTTCAGGCTCTTGCAGCTACAAGGTCTTGGAGAAGATGCCATCAAGCTCCTTCCCTTGTCTCTGATGCAATGCAGGCTGCAGACCTCCTGCAGCTCTTTTACTTGGTGACCAGATCCTCTATTAGTGCACATCCTGCAGCTAAGAACACCATCTCCTCCAGCCCCAGCATCATCTCATGCCAGGTAGGCAGCTAAACACTACACAGCTGCTCACTCACCAACCCCCACAGCAGGATGGGGATAGAATTTGAATAAAAAGTAAAATTCATGGGTTGAGATAAAGACAGTAATAGGAGAGGGAGGGAGGGAGGGAGGGAAGGA
>VZRN01003861.1:1378134-1391936 GCA_013397935.1 Dasyornis broadbenti | reverse complement strand
AGGAAGGAAGGAAGGAAGGAAGGAAGGAAGGAAGGAAGGAAGGAAGGAAGGAAGGAAGGAAGGAAGGAAGGAAGGAAGGATATAAAAAATCAATAATAGTAATAATAATAGTAACAATTAGAATAATTAGAATAATAATTAGAATACACAAGTGATGCACTTGCTCACCACCTGCCAACTGATGCCCAGCCAGTTCCTGAGCAATGGTCCCAGTCTGCTTTCTCCCTAATTCATATGCTGTGCATGACACCATATAGCACAGGATACCTCTTTGGTTATCCGGGTTCACCTATCTTGGCTGTGTCCCCTCTCAACTTACTGCATCCCACAGCCTACTCGCTCGTGGAGTTGGGTGGGGTAAGAAGCTGAGAAGTCCTTGACTTAGTGTACACACTGCTTAGCAACAACTGAAACTTCAGTGTGTCATCAACATTATTCTCATACTAAATCCAAAGTACAGCACTATACCGGCTACTAGGAAGAAAATCAGCTCTATCTCAGCCAAAACCAGGATACCTCAGTGAGGAATCCCTGCACCCATGAACCTGCAAAGCTCCATCTTCTCTTGGAAATTCAGGTGAAGTTGATGACACAGGAAGATGCTTGAATTACTGCCCCATGAGAGGTCATCACCACTGCTGAGTGTGTACACCATCCTCCACAGTTTCTGGCCCCCTTCTGTGCTCCCTTCTGCTCAAATTGACACAGACTGCTGTGTCTCCTAGTTGCACCTGTTAGCTGCACTCTGTCACACATCTGTGTCACACAGGTATGCTTAAATTTCCTGTGGGATATAACCCAGCTGGTTCTCTTAGTACAAGACTGGCAAGACACGTATTCCTAAAAATACAGTAACAGATGCAGTCTTCAACAGTGCCAACAGAAACAGTGGGGAAGTAATTCTTCTCACTGGGATTTGACATTATTTGATGCATATTGGTTCTGATGCAGTTCTAATAATGTATAAAAAAAGACATTATTATCCTCTATTTTTACTCTGGAGTAATTTGAAAGAATAGAGTACGCTCTGCTACACCATTGGAAATAATTTAGAGGCATCATTTGACCTTCAGGCAATGGATACTACCTATTCATTTACTCTGGGTAGTTCACTGTTTTCCTTTTGACTTTAGGTGCTTCCTTGGTCACCTCCTAAACTATTCTAGATACTGGTTTGAAAAGGTACTCGGAATTCAGACACCTAACTTTGGGGACAAGTTAGTCTCTACAGATCAGAAGGAAATACTTACAGGTAATTATAATTTTAACCTACTGAGATTTCTGGAATTTAGATCCAAAAAGATTGATGGCCCTAAATGTTACAGATGGTGTGAGTTCCAGGTCCTTAAATCTCCAAGGACTAGGCACTCAGATGTATAACACATCTGCTCAATGCATGAATGAATGCAGAATTGGTTGTGATGTCAAATGACTAAGTTGGATTCACAACTGTTCACCACTCTCCACAAACATAATTCTATTTCTTATTCCTAGTCTAGCAAAGATAATGAATCAGTAACTGTTAGCTGCTGAGAAGGATTTAAGATCTTTATGGAAAAGATTCTGCTATTAATTATGGCAAAGTGAGAAAAGTAAATAAAACACCATCCTCATGTAATCACCTGCAGACAACAAGGAATAAAACTGTTGAGATCAGAAATGGAGTCTTCCTTCTGTATTGGGAATTGTGAGACCTTTGAAAATAGATCTACCATAAATAAATTATATAATATTATATATAATAAATTACACTAATTGAATTGCTTTACTTCCATCTGGTAAAATATGTCAAAGCATGTACAAGTAGAATTTAACAGACAAATGAAAGTTCTTTCCCATTAAGGCTAACAATATGGAATAGAGTGTGTATATCTGTTCAAATCCTCTTTACTTGCCAAAACTGCCTACTGAGAATGAACCACGGTCTCTGCTATATTCCAAATCATGCCCAGATGCTCTTGGGGAGACCAGTAATTGTCTGAGGACAAAAACTTGCAGGAGAATTTTCCAACAGTTTGGCAGTAGAGACCATCCAATCAGGCATTCATATCATACTATGGAATACTATTTTCTGGTATAGACGTCCTTAAAAACTGCAAAATCTAATATCACTTTTACACTAAAAATAACATAAATTTTTTTAAAATGTAAATTCATAAGTTTCTTTCTATTAGGAAAGGGATTTAAAGACATATATTTTTGAAAGGAAAGATAGCATTTTAGTCTGATTTTCCAAAAATAAAACATTTGTAACAGTGTTGTTTGCCCATCTATCTGTCTGTTCAACTTGCTTGCCAGTTCTCCTCAAAAACTTTCAAGGGAGTAAGTGAACACAGAATACAAATCCAAGGAGCAAGACTTCATTAATATTCAAATCAACCTGTATTTCCTAAATTCAAGTCATTATATAAGGTGTGATTATCTCTCAAAAGCTTCATTTTAAAAGATAATGTTAAACGTTGAGGCAGAAATTGTTATTACACAAGTGATCATTCAAATCATGTGTCTACATTCAAGGGTACAGCGATAACAATCACCCTGTAACACACACAGGTGTCCAGAATGGTAACCTGTTCTGCCTCTTACAGGACACTGTGGCTCTCACAAGGCAACAGCACAAGAAGCGCAAGTTGGAACACAGGGAAATTTGACTACGTGTAGAAAAAACAAAACCCAAAACCTGGTGATTGCACCAGACCCTGAGCAGCCTACTTTAACTGGAAGGAGATTAGACTACACAATCTCCAGAGGTTCCTTCCAACCCACATGACTTTATGGCTGCTTATATGCAGTCTATGAGCAGAAAAGGAAGAGCTGCTGAGAGAACTTAAATCTGGTCCAATTAACTCACAAAACAAAAGTGAATCTTGAAATAGATTCATATCTCATTGGCAACTAACATGTATTAAAGGATATCTGTATATCTTACTGGATTGCTTAGATAGTCCTATTTCTTTGTTTAGCTGCAGGCATTTGACTCCCCTGTAATCTCTATTTTTAGTAACCTCTGAATTTCTGAGTCAATCTTAAAAGATGGGAGGTTTTCAAGGCTGTCACCTAATAACTCATCACTGATGTATATGAAGTTTCTGGATTTAGCAAGTGAAAGATATATTTATGTATAGAAACCTAGAAACAGAAGAAACAATACCCAAGGACACAGGAAGGTCTAACCCTATTCAAAATCAAATGGACCTAGAATGCTTGAATCTAATGCAGGGTTGAAGAACTGCCATAAGATCATCAAAACAAAGAAGACAGAGTCTTAGAGGAAACAGCCACAATTGTGTAGACTTCCAAACAAATGTGAAATATCCACCTGAGTGCTGAAAGTAACTGAGATACTGCAAGAAAGTTACAAATATTATCTGTTGTTTCTACTGTACTTTTAGAGAATGGAAATTTGTGCACATCCTTTACAAATCAGCAGAATTGTACCCAAATGGCTGCTGTACCTGACTCCCACTACAGCTGTAAATTGAAACAAATTCACAGGGCACAGACAGTGAAAACCAGAATGATAGAAATAAAATGTGCAATGTAATTGCCAAACACATGTGTTTTGTGGTATTTGTAAACCCTGAAGATACCTAGTCAGCTAAATAGCTGTCACTCTAGAAAGACACAATTTCTCCTTATGTGGGGAGAGATATCTTGTGTCCCAGGTAGCCTGTTTTGTCTCAAATGGCACCCAACATCTATGTTTAGGCAAGTGAATTGAAGCCAAGTTTTTTCAGACTGAATACAAAATTTGTGTAATTGCGTCTCACTTGCCGCTGCAGAGGTCAGAGCTGGCTGTTTTGCAGCTCCTTGTTATATTTCTCTTCTTACCCTCTTCACTTCTCATGCTATGGTGGGATGAAGTAAGGATGTTTCAAAGAGAAAAGCCTTAGTTTCAGACAGAAAGAAATAACCTGGTAATTCAGGCAGCTCAGACAGTCCAAAGATTCTTATTTCTAAACCAAACACTTTTGGCTATAGAGGTGAGCTCAGACACTGCTATTTTTCTTTGGGTATTAAATAGTACTCTTTGTTTAAAAAAAAATTCCATTGAAGCACTGGAAGGAAAGGACTATCCATGTCTTCTGTGACTGAAGCATTCAACTTTTCTAAAACCACAGGGAAAATCTTGCTTCAGATAACATTTAAGTCTTTCTTCACCAAAAACTTCCCTCCGTAGCCTGAGGCTAGACCATGCACATTTGATATGATGCAGACAGGAGATTGTATTGGAATTGTTCCTGCTACATTGCATTGAAGTAGAAAGGTGTGAAAGAGTTTCTGTATGAAGAAGGTTGAGCAGATCAGGACTGTTCAGCTTGGAGAAGCAGTAATATAGGTATAAAACATTGAAAGGCAAGAAGAAGGTGAATAGAAGTAAGAGTTCCCATATAAGAACTAGAGATTATCAAATAAAATAGCAATTGGCAAGCTCAAAGTAGAGATTCTCCATTCAAGACATTTCATACAAGGTACACACAAGCTCTGTGAATCCTTTTTACAGGATGTTGCAGGTGCTAAAATGCTATATTGTGTGTAAAGTGGTTAGAAATATTCATGGGGAGAAAAATCAAGGACTATTAATTACAGACACGTCACATGACTGACTCCAATTGGCACTGGCACAGAAAATTTCAGTATATGTTTGGCAGACACATACTACTGACAGGCTGCAGGGCTGCCTGATGTGGCCATCCCTATATTTTTAAATCCCTTATCTGAATTTCAGCAGAGCTGTGTTTCGCAATGAGGCTGCTTCCAAAGAGAGAACCTGGATCTAACATATGGCTCTGGGATTTTGAGCAGAAACACCACCCCGCAGCTCCAAAACTACTTCTGAAACTTCCTCATCTATTCCTAGCATTATCTGATGAAAAGAACAATGAAAAAAAAAAACAGAACATTTTGTTTAAAAAAGTCCAAACCTGCTCCTCTGTTATCCAAACCAAAACTCCACACTTCTCTGAGGTTTCCTTCCAGAACCACAAAAGACATTGGCACGTTCTATAGACTCAGGCACCAGTAAAATACAATATGTATCTAAAGAAGACTGATTGCCTGTCCTTACTGCAATGATTCTAAGGCCCAGTTCTCCACAGGGGAGAGATACAAGAAGCCAGGAAAGACAGTGAGCATATAAATCATCAATGCAGCTCCGACAAGGAAGCTAGAAAGACGACTCCTATTTGGAAGATAAACTACGCTGCACACACTAAGGCAGAGCAAGCAAATCTTTTGATATAGGTAAAATGCAGAATACTGTAGGGACAAGAAAGGAATCAACCTTCTGCCCCAAGTGAAAACATTGGCTTTATTGAGCCAGGAACTGGAAAGGGTTATTTTTTCCTTGTAACGAAATACCTCCAGACCATAGCTGGGAGGAGGAGTGGGGCACTTGCCTACAATGATTCAATCTAGTATGGAAAAAATATATGTTCTTATGATGGTTTTCTTACACCAAAGAATTTGTCTGCTTTAATAAGCCCAGAGAACCTAGGTGTCTGGTGATTTCTTGTCATAAATCAGGAGCTCATTAAAAGAAAAAAGTATGAAAGGAAGGCAAAGATTCTGGCAGGATTCTTGAGAAAACAATTGAAAAGCGTTTTTGAAGTTTCAGTCATTTTGGTGCAGTATTGCAAAGGCCACATCTCTGAGCAGTAGTATTTCTGAAGTCTGTTGACTAAGTACCTTAAAGCTCCTGAATTTACTGAATTTTAGACCACGGATTCCGCCTTCCGCCTGTGACTGGATATAGCCTGCTTAGAATGACGCCCAAAGCTGTGGTTGTGGGAGGGAGCGACAGAAAGTCATGCTACCTGACCAACAGGAAATTCAAAGTGCATCAATTCTAAGAGTCCAAAGAGCTGTTGAAAAGTAAGATAAGGTTCAGAAGGGGATTACTGTGTCCTAAATGTGATATTTTTATTGAGAGGGCAATGCTTAAATTACATTTTTATGAGCCAGAGTGGCATACCATCACTTTTTCATTTTACTGGGAAGCTTGCTGGGACTTCTCTGGTTCACAGCTGCAGAACGGATTAATTTTATCCTCTCTTCAGTCCCAGTGTAACTTCTAACTTGGAAGCAGCATGCAAGGATACTATAAGAGCAAAATTATTATATCATCAGACAGAGTAAAAGAGAAACAGGAATAAAAATTAATAAACACTAAGACTTGATTCAGGAAAACATTTATGTGCATGTTAGCCTTAAGCATCTCCAGTTAGTGAAGCACTAAAGCATGTTCTTGGGCTTAATCGAAGTTAATGGGATTTACACAGGTCCTGAAAGTAATCGTATGTTTCACTGCTTCATTAAATCAGAATACAAGTATTAAAAGGCACTGGTTATCCTTAGGGAATTCCACTGAAATACAGAGTGATACAAAACTATAACTTATATTAAGGTATTTATTATTAAGAGTCAAACACAAAAATCTGCTAAAGAGAGTGCAGGTTGCATGAGAGCTGAGCTTCAGAATAGCACTTTGTTTAACAAGGTATCTGAGACATAGGACCTGTTTCAGTATAAAATCAGAAGTAACTACAGTGAAGCCAAGGGTGATGCAGCTGAGATCAATATTAAACCCCAGAGAAGGGTATTTTCTAAAAGTTTTGGGGGAGGGGAAGAAAAATGGAGAACAGGTCCCCAGAGAATGTGATAAATGGAGATGGGTTAGGCAATATAGTTCTGCTTCCAAAAGCCAGGCTTAATCCTCACTCAGGAGTAGACATTGTGCCACATATTTAATCTATCCCTTAGAGAGAGTCAAAAGGATCAAAACCATCACACAGATACTTAAAGGGAAAGGTCATATTCCCATTGAGGACTAATGACTATATCCGTTTCTGTGAGCATGGGGATTTCTGGTGAGGGAACTAAAAGTGCAGTGTTTCCAGTGTTAACTCTGGCTGTAGGGTGTCTGCTGCCACAACAGCTTCTTGAACCCTTTGCCTTTACTCCACACTACCCTCATGCCGTGAACTTGCAGCTCCCTGTGTTCCTCCTACAGCTTTTCCATACCTTTCAGCAAAGGGATTTCTTTAACAAAACTAAGCTCTGTGATCAGATCACCCAAAGCCACTGCAATGTCTCAAAACTACCAAAGCCTTTGTGGTTACAGAAGAATTGTAGAGAGCTGCTATAATTTAAGAGCAGGGATTTTTTTTTTTTCCACTGTAGTGGTTCAATGTGTGTTGTGTGCACACATGTGCTTCAGCACAGATGGGAGATTCAAATGAATATCAGACCCTTTGGTGTGAGTTCAAATTTCCTGAAGGTGTTGGAATGTCTGTAAAACATCAGATGCCCTTTTGGTTGTTTTTTTAATAAATACATTTTAATTCTCTGCTGATTTGACATTTCACTTTATTTAGGAAAATCAGGAAAAAAATGACAACATATTGAAAAAAGTTACTACAGAAAAAAAGAACAGGGAAAGGGAAGGAGGCTTGGATGTCCCTGGCAGCTACCTGCCTTTCTTATGCAAAGCCACCTATGATTCTTCTACAACCACAAACAAGCCAGGTTTTCTTTGTGTTCTCTCCAGAAAGGAAGCTCAAAATATGTACATCTACTCCAAGGCTATTAATCTTTTTTATAAGATTACTGGGGAGAGTAGAGAACCATTGTCATATTTCTTAAAATTAATTTTCCCCAAAGCTTCAGGAATCTTTAAAGTAAGGTTTAAGATATTCTTTCTTTTTCTTTCTCTCCTAACACATTTACCTCCAAAACAACAGTTACTTTACGACTCTTTCATTTTCACTGCTTGTATCCATTTCTCTGTTATTTCAGAAAGGAAAAAAAAAAAAAAAAAAGAAAACAAACAATCAAAAAAAGAAAGAAAAATGTCCCCAACCCCCAAAATTTTAGACCCCTGCATTGCTGGCTTTAGTTTGAGCCTGCTACTATCAACCCAGATTCACAGGGCTGGAGAGGTTGTGTATCCACAAAGGCTGAAGGATATATCACATGAAAGAGTTTCTAAATGGTCAGTAAGACCAAGAAAAGAACAATCTCTGAACTATTCAATTCTTGAAAATGGTTTCAGTTGCATATTGAAAGTAACACAAGGCAAAACACCAAAAAAAATCAGAGTCAGGCCCCTAAACAAATGTCATCACTGCTTAGACTTCAGTGAGGGTGTTAATTATTATCACAAAGTGAGGAAACCACAGAATTTTTGGACCAAATACACGTTTCATGTGGAGAAAGTAGTACAAACAAACCAAAAACATACATCATTTTTCATGAAATACAGAGAAGATGCATTTATTTATTCAACAAGCCTTAGGGATCCTCCTCCTGTACAAACTATCTAACGTAGTACAGAGCAACTTGCATCCCAAGGCTGTTACAGTCTTCCATATGCTTGTAATTTATTAACTATCTCAGCTATGAGATTACAACTGGAATAATTCTGAGTGTTGTTAAGAGGGCACTTCTTGTATAAAATCTACATATACAGTACTATGACACCAATGCCAGAGAACCAACCTTATTCCATACATCCACATTTTCAGTTCCTTAAGATGAGATTTAAACGGAAGTTAAGAAATGCAATTATTCTACACAGGTCTAGGACATGGAATATATAAAAGGTGTGCTATACCCTACGGATAAGCCATGTACATGTTAAAAAATGTGCTTCTCACTGTAATATAGCATAGGCAGCAGTGATGCATGTAGTTCAAAAGTTATCCCAGAGAATGACAAACACACACTAAGGCAGCAGAAAGGCCAGAGCAAATAGGTTTTGGATATTCTGTCTAGAAGGTATCCTTTCTCCCCCTTTAATATCAAGATGATTTGTTACCTAGAGCTGAAAAAAAATAACATATTGTAGAATGTATATAATACAAGAACATCATCTAGCCATGCCACAAAGATTTTGTTATTTATGGACTAATCTAGGAATAAAACTAGTTATAATGTTGAGAGCAAAATAGAGATTAGGCAGTTCACTGATCTGTTCTCTGAGAATTAAGGACAGATCCTTTCCTGGTATGCGCTCATCATGATGAGCAATTTTTAGAGCATCTCCTTGTTACAGACTGATGTCATATATGATAAATAAATTAAGCTGTCATGCTTAGGTTATGCCTCTATTGCCACATTTACCTGAATCATAGCCACACTGACTGACATTCTTTTTAGGCTGTTAACCATTTGCACAATGGCTGTACACTGGTTTGAGCAGGTGAAATCCAGGTTGAGATAAGGCAGGAGAAAATCTCCAAGCACCTTACAAAAGTGATAGAACAAACTTCACCAACTGAAACTTCAAGTCAACCTTATTGAACCCCGGGAAATTCCTAACAACAGAATCCTAGAACTGCTGTACTGAATACAATTAAATTGCTTTCAGTTAAGTAACTTTTAACTTAGGTCATTCAGCATTAGCAATTTGAGGTAACTTACCTAGCTTGACTTAATCTGGGTTTAACGTGGTCTAGTTTTTTAACTGACCCATAATAATTCTATTCCTACTTTTTCTAACTGATTTGCGAATTAATTTTTTTAAATGTCTCTTACTTAGAAATTTGCAAGCAAAGCCAGTCCTGCACAAACCACACCCTTCCTTGAATTTACTGCCATCACTCTAGAAAGTTTCTTTAAAGGAATATAACCCAAATATAAGCTTTTCTATGAAACGCACTTTTCAAGTTCATTTTGCCAGAGAAAATACTAACTTTCCAGAATGGCATATTTCATTCTCTACCAAAGAAGACTGACTGTAACATAAAGCTAGTCACTCCTTTAAAGGAAAGAGAAACAATTTGATATGGTAGGTCTGGTATCCTTCTGCAATATCAAATGAAGCCCTACATTTTCAAAATGATGCATGGGAACTTAACCACGTGGTGCCCATTAAAGTCCATGCCAGCTCTCATGGTTTATGAGGTCACCAGAAGTCCTTGATGGAATTACACCCTCATCCTGCACGGCGGATTCTCTTGTATCACAGATTCTGAATCAAAGCCTGTAAGGTCAACAAAAATGTCTGCACTCAGTTTGCTCAAGTTTGGATCACGTATTTCCACTGGAAAGAGAGAAACAAGAGAGAAATAAATTACTGAGCAATTGTCAGTGTAACAGCATGGCATGAGCCTTATGTTGATACATATTCCTGTATGGTAAGGGGGAAGTAATGTCTTCCTGTGGTCGTGCTCAAGGCATCTGAATGAAAAGAGAAACACACTGGAGAATATTCCTCTGAATAACAAAAGAACATCTTGTGAGAGTGCAATTACAAACTAATTATTTAAGTATTTCTAACAGCTATCAGACAACACACAAAACACAGTATACTTGAAGAATAAATATTCTGGGCTCTTTGTGCATCATGTGCATTTTTAGAATTTGCTGCTCTGGCGCACATATGTCAGTTTTGTATTTACTGAACTGAATCCTTTAAAATTATCAAAATAGTAACATGCAGTGTCCAAAAGTGAAACCTGGCACTCAATTTGCACAAAGATTTTGCACATTGTTGTGTTTTAAAACACTCAGTAGTTAATAAAAGACTGTGGTCTATTGGTATATTGGTTTTCATATTCTCTCCATTGGAATATGATCTTGCTTTAGCAATAAACTGATACGTTGATTGAATACTTTCCAGTTCTTTAGGTTTCTAGGAGTGTTCCTGGGTTGTATCACAAGCAGTACAGTGATTGTGTTAAAAGAATCCTTCTTGGAAAATGAAAAACCATAGTACAACTGGGTACCACGACTCTGGGGTCTCCTGAATCTGTATATGTAAGGTAGAATAATTTTATTCAAAAAGTAGATGTTTGTCAAGTCACATTAAAAATACTCGTTATTAAAACACAGACCAGAAAGTTTCCAGGAATTTGTATGTTTATCAAAAATAGTGAGGATTCCATCAGGTTATGAAATGTCCTACGCCAGTTAACAATTTAGGGAGCAATTCGTATGCATTAATACATGCATACCTTGCAAACAAAGGTCTAGAAAGAAGAAGACATCCTTATTGAAAGAGATTTGCACAAAGCAAATAAATAGTATCTCTGTGAGAAGTAGCAAATTAGGAAGCATAACAGTGATGCGATAAGGATTATCACCAGGTGTTTCCATGGGTGCATGGTGTCTGTGGTTTAGTCAGGCTTCTGTTGCCCAGGGCTGTGAATGGGGTACCCTGGACAGCCAAAAACATAAACACTGCAGCATTTATTTTACAGCAACCAACAAGATCAGATCAGACAGATAAATAAAGCTGATATTTCATATGGCACCTCTCTGAACTAGGGAATACAAATGATACAAATATAGCTGTACTGCTTCTGGCTTCAAGTGACTTCACATTTACTGCCCTGTCTGTCTGCGAGCTGGAGAGGTCACCCACTTGATAAGTGTGGATTAACCATAAAGGGACTGCAGTGCTGTATCAAAAGAATTTCTGTAGCAGCTGTGGAGGCTGTGGCAAAATTTCAGAGGTTTTGAAGGGCCAATCCCAGTAGTACAACGGCTTTTCATTTTCCAAGAATGGCCAATCCCAGTTGTACTATGGCTTTTCATTTTCCAAGAAAGCTTCTTTTAACACAAGCTGGAGTATATTTTCTTCAGTCTTTTGTTTTAGTTTCTGTTGCTACTATTCTTTGAAAAGAAAGAAAAGTCAGGCAAGTTCAGAGTGGGGCAACTTTCTCATTATAGAGGATTGAATCAGCCAGGATTTACAGCAGGAATCCTGTGAAAGAAGCATTGTGTACTTATGTTCACATTCAAACCTTATGATACAGCCTGTAGTATTTTACCTTTTGTAGCCAGGCTGCTTTTCTTGCCTTTGCTTAGATAAGCAGTCAGTATACACACAGCTGGCCTGGGCTATTCCCCCCTCCCATCATCTCTTCACCCCTCTGAACATCAAGCACCAGCTAAATTTTACTGATAAAGCCAGCCTTAAGCAGAAGAAAAAGTATGCATTCTTCATGCTGTACAGCTGAGCAGGGTTAAATGGCTAATAAAAAGTCCCAGGCAACAACTTTAAAGGGAGAAAGGAAAGGGCTGGTGTTGTGGGTGGAACTGGAAGGGGAGGGAGACTGGAGTGGTGGGCTGTGGAGGAGGACATGTCAGTCCTTGGGCTGGAGCCAATGCCAGTCCTTCTACATGGTTTGAGCAGCACCACCTCAAAAGTGCATGGCTATTTCTGCAAAATTTTTACTTCCATCTGAGGGCATTTTGTGTGAGCTGAGATCAAAGGCATTTGAATTAGTTGTATAAACAACATAACTTACGTAGGTATTTACATGGATAAATACTTTGCCAGCAGCATAGAAACAGTAATTAAGATTTTGCAATCTCTCAGTTTACACCTATATTCCAATGCCCTATTTCTGAAGAAGTATTCACAACCCTGATACGTAGGCTGGAGTACTGCATAGCCTACGCTTTTAATTGTTATTCAAAATATTAAAATATCATGTAATATAGACATTAAAATATCATAGTATCATAGAATAGCCTGGGTTGGAAGGGACCTTAAAGATCATCTAGTCCCAACCTTCTGCCATGGGCAGGGACATGTTCCACTAAACCAGGTGTCTCAGAACTCCAGCCAACCTGGCCTTGAAGACTTTCAGGGATGGGGCACCTTCAACTTCTCTGAGCAACCTATTCCAGCACCTCACCACCCTCTCTTTTTTCTTAGTATCTAATCTAAACCTACTCTCTTTCAGTTTAAAGTCATCTTGCCTTGTCCTGTCACTACATGCTCTTGGGAAAAGTCCCTCTCCATCTTTCTTGTAGGTTTTCTTCAGGTACTGGAAGGCTCCAATTAGATCCCCCCAAAGCCTTCTCTTCTCCAGGCCNGCCCGAGCGCGGGCCGGCCGCGTGCCGCGCCGGGATTGCGGGAGGGGGAAATGTGGGAAGCGTTAGGGAATGGCGATGGGGAGAGCACACTTACAGTGCGGCGTTTACATGAGAGCGAGGGCAAGGTGAAGGGCTGCGCTCGGCCNGACTTTCAGGGATGGGGCACCTTCAACTTCTCTGAGCAACCTATTCCAGCACCTCACCACCCTCTCTTTTTTCTTAGTATCTAATCTAAACCTACTCTCTTTCAGTTTAAAGTCATCTTGCCTTGTCCTGTCACTACATGCTCTTGGGAAAAGTCCCTCTCCATCTTTCTTGTAGGTTTTCTTCAGGTACTGGAAGGCTCCAATTAGATCCCCCCAAAGCCTTCTCTTCTCCAGGCCGAACACTCCCAGTTCTCTCAGCCTTTTCTAACAGGAGAGGTGCTCCATCCCTCTAATTAACTTGGTGGCCCTGCTTTAGAGTCGCTCCAACAGGTCAATGTCCATCCTGTGCTAGGGATCCCAGTGCTGGATTCAGTACTTCTGGGGAGACCCCACCTTGAGTATAGGTGTTGAGAGATTGCAAATTCCTAATTAATAATTCCATGATGCTGGAGCTGTCACTTAAACTAAAGCTGCGAGCTCCTGCGTCCCTGCCCTTCACAGGGGCCGTGTCAGCGATGCCCGGGCCCTGACTACGGCGTGAGCTCCTCTACGGAGCTCCTCTGTTCCTTCCCGTCGCCTTGGACAGGCTGGGCCGGCGCAGCCTCCTGCAGCCCCTCGGCCAGTCCGCAGGCCGGCTCCGGGAAGCAGCGGGCCGGCATGCCCGAGGCAGCCACGCCTGTTCCTCGCCGCTGGAAGCGCGGCAGCCCCGGCGGCGCCACACGGCGCCTCATGCCTCCGAGCGCGGCCGCCAGGGGGCGCCCGAGCGCGGGCCGGCCGCGTGCCGCGCCGGGATTGCGGGAGGGGGGAATGTGGGGAGAGGTAGGG